>JAVJIF010032645.1:0-224043 GCA_038442645.1 Agave tequilana | reverse complement strand
CGTCACTGCGACGTATATACGTAGGTCAGAACTGCCCCCACGGATATACGCTAAGCATAAAAGTACAATACAGAAACAGAGTATAACACAAAGCGTGGTATATTCATATGCCAACTAGAAAGTACAAATACAAAGTTATACAAGTTATGATAACTGTTACACTTTACAAGTGTTTTGTTTTCACAACTAAGTCCAAAAGAATATATACAAAGCTTTACACAAGGTGCTCACGTAAGAAATGGAGATGCGTGAGCCAAAATGAAGAGTACGGCACGAGGGAACTAGAAGAGCTGGTCAGCCTGCTCACTGAAGTATGCCTGATCTTCCGTGGAAGAATCCACTTCGTTCCAGGTCTCAGAATCTGAATATGCAAATCCAAGGAATCAAGACATATAATAATAACAAGCTGTGGCCAAGTGGCTAAAGGACATGTAAGTAAGATAGAACAATAATAGATATAAAGCATAAAAGACAAGTCCTAATGCAAGAGATCTACAAGTAATACCTTATTATTATTACTTGTCTTACTGTGATATCTAGGTATGTGTTTGAGTGTACATCCCACACACATACATCCATATCCTAGTAATACAAGGTTGTTATTGGAAATAGCGGTTGTATCGACGAACTATGTTTACAGTGGGTCCCGTGCTTGCCCGGGACCACGGTCAAGGGTATTCCGCTGCATGGAGACGGAAACAGCCGCGAGGCCTATCCATGAGGGACTTATGAATGCCCTTTATAATAATGAAGTAAGGATAAGGGAGCCAGCTCTCCCTCGGTCCCCTGGAGGCCCTCAGGTCAGACCGGAAACATGATTGTACAATATACCTAAAGCCACTGTAAACACGAACACATATCGATATCCGCATGTTTCCCCCGACCCATGTATAAGTTGGTCCATTTTATGCAAAAGTCGAGTGTATCATGCTTGGTATAAATGATGGCATGATAAAGTGGGGAGATACGTATCAATTAACAAGTTCTAACATGAAAATACATGATATCAAGTCATGAAGTAAAAGTGGTGATGTCCACCAAGTAACATGTCATGTGGTAGCAATTATGAAGCATAAACAAGATTAACATATCACATATGTATCAATGTAAGATCAAAATTTAAAACAGAAAAGGAAACAGAATTCTGGCCCAGGTTTAGCCTATCGGTCGACCTCGGTCGACTGCCGGTCGACCGGGAATTGTGAAGGCGGTAGGGTGCCGGTCGACTGCCGGTCGACTGGCCAAAGTGCGTGAGCTCCAGGTCTGACCGGTCGAGTGCCGGTCGACTGACGGTCGACCGTACAAATGCGTGAGCTCCAGGTCCCCTAAGCCGGTCGACTGGTTGGTGAACCGGTCGACCGCTAACTCAAATTTGTGCACGTTTGTGCATATCGGTCGACTGCCCCCCCTGGGCCGGTCGACCGGAGTTCTGAAATAGGCTGTGGTCTGTTCTGAAAAATCAGATTTTGTGGTGGGTGTTTTGGATGGATAAAAATATGATTTTTATAACATAAAGTGACATGATCTATCAACACAAATATACTAGGAATATTACTAGTCTTGGTGAGTAAATATACTCACATCGAACGGTCGATTGGAATTTCTACGCGTTCCGAAAGAGCCGAATCACCAACTTGATTCTCGGCGATAACCTGGACGATCCCAAATCAACGAAGTGGTAGTTGCTTGAGATGGAAGAGAACACCTAGGGTTTGCTTTGGAGAAGGAGAGAGATTGTGTGAAGGTGGTTTCTTGGTGAAGTGAAGAAGAAGAATAAAAATGTAAAGGATTTTGTTTAAATAGGGTTGGATTTTGTAAAGGAAGTGTAAATAAATAAAAGAGAGGGGTTTATTGCAAAAGAGTGGGGATGAGTGTGTTCCCTTGGCCAATGGTGGCCGGCCATGGAGATGAAGAGTTAATGAGGGTATTAATGAGGAAGTGGGTGGATTTTAGATATTTTGGAAGAGATATTTGAGAATTTGTTGGAAAGAAAAGAAGAAAGGAAAAAGAAAAAGGAAAAAGGAGAAGAAATTTAAAAGAGAAGATATTTTCTCTAACTCGAAGATTAAATATTGAAAACACGGGTTCCCGGGTTAAAGTCACGTACACGGAAAACATTTCGGAAAATACCGAAATCGTCCGAATTTCAAGTATCTCGGAACGACTCCTAATTTTCACCAAAAATCTATCATAATATAAGAAGACTTAAAATGAAATCCTTTTGAGAAATACCTTATAATTTTAATTATAAAAATCCCGGAACCAGTAATTTACCGACTCCGTAAGAATTTTCGTAAAATCGTAAAATTCTCAGAAAAAGGCTTTAGTTAAGAAAGATGATCCTCATTCATAAAGTCTAAAGGACTTTCTGGAAATTCCTAACAGTTTGGAAAATAAAAATCAGAAAATTGATCAGCGGCGTTGGTCGACACCGGTTTTGAAGAAATTCATTTTATTCCAGAAAATTCCAGAAAATCACATAAAATCTAATATATTAGGAAATGATATTTGAAATTAAAATTGATTAAATACGGGAAGTAAAACGAAGAATACGACTGAAAAGCTGAATACGCAACAAGGTACGTATTCTGGAAACGGGGTATTACAATCTATCCACCTTACAAAAATTTCGTCCTCGAAAATTCGTAAAGTGAAAGGCAACAAGGGAAAGGAAACAGATGGATAAGAATATGACGGAAGATAACGAAGAATAGAAGGAAAGAATCTTACCAAGTGGTGAAGAGTTGAGGATATCGCTCTCGGATAACGTCCTCTCGTTCCCATGTAGCTTCTCCCGGCACATGCCGATTCCAAGACACCAACACTAAAGGTATAGCCTTGTTCTTTAGTGTCTTCACACTTCTGTCCAAGATGGCCATCGGATGCTCCTGATATGATAAGTCCGGTTGTAACTCCAGTTCGGAATGATCCAAGATATGGCTATCATCCTTCACATACCGCCTCAACTGAGACACGTGGAAAACATTATGAACTCCGTCCAACGATGGCGGCAATGCCAATCGATAAGACACATCTCCCACTCGATCCAATATCTCGAATGGGCCGATATATCTCGGACTTAGCTTCCCACGAGTGCCGAACCGGATTACTCCCTTGGTCGGTGAAATCTTCAAGAACACATGATCTCCAACTCCGAATTCCAATGGCCTCCTCTGAGAATCTGCCCAACTCTTCTGCCTACTCTGAGCTGCTCTGAGATGCTCTCTGATAACTCTGACCTTTTCTGTAGTCTGCATCAGCATCTCTGGTCCCAATAGGCTCCTCTCACCGATTTCATCCCAACAAATCGGTGACCTGCACTTCCTCCCATACAGTGCCTCAAAAGGTGCCATCTTTATACTTGCCTGGTAGCTGTTGTTATAAGAAAACTCGGCCAAGTGAAGATGGTCTTCCCATGAACCCCTGAACTCAATCATGCAGGCTCTAAGCATATCTTCGAGGATCTGAATGGTCCTCTCAGATTGTCCGTCTGTCTGAGGATGATAAGCTGTACTGAACTTCAGACGAGTGCCTAGACTTTCTTGGAGACTCTCCCAGAAATGAGATCTAAATCTCGTGTCTCTGTCTGAGACAATACTGACTGGCACTCCATGCAGACGAACTACTTCCTTCATATACTTCTCTGCCAAAACCTCAGTTGTCTGTCCTACCCGGAATGGAATGAAATGGGCTGACTTAGTGAGGCGATCAATGATGACCCACACAGCATTATTACCTTTGGGACTACGAGGTAATGCTGTGACAAAGTCCATCGTGATATGCTCCCACTTCCACTCGGGTATTGGCAAAGGTTGAAGAAGTCCAGCTGATCTCTGATGCTCGATCTTTATCTGCTGGCACACCAAGCACTTAGCCACAAACTGAGCTATCTCTCTCTTCATGGCATTCCACCAAAAGTGTTTCTTCAGGTCCTGGTACATCTTGTTTCCCCCAGGATGTATAGAATATGCCGAACTGTGGGCTTCAGCCAAAATCTTCTGTCTCACTTCCCCTGGGGAACACAAAGTCTATCTCCAAAGTATAAGGCATCATCAGGACGAATACAGATATCCGTCCTCAATCCAGCCTCTACCTGATCTCTGAATGTCTGAAGTCTGGGATCCTCCTTCTGTGCTTCCTTAATCTCCTCTATCAAAGATGACTGGATCTGTAAGGCCATAAGCTGTCCTGTCCTCTCAGCTCCTCGAACTACCATCAAATCCAATCTGATAAAATCCTGAATCAACTCCTTTTGCTGAGTGAACTGAACAAGTACCCTGTTCTCTGGCATTCTGCTCAGGGCATCAGGAACTGTATTGACCTTGCCTGGATGGTATTGCAAGTCAATGTCATAATCAGCCATAAGCTCCAGCCACCGTCTCTGCCTCATGTTCAGCTCTTTCTGAGAAAAGATATACTTGAGGCTCTTGTGATCTGTATATATCAGCACTCTATCTCCCAGAAGATAGTGCCTCCAAATCTTCAAGGCAAAGATCACTGCTGCCAACTCCAAGTCATGAGTTGGGTAATTCCTCTCATGAGGTTTCAACTGCCTGGATGCGTATGCTATAACATGATCATGTTGCATAAGCACACATCCCAGGCCTTTACCTGAAGCATCACTAAAGATGACCATTCCTCCTCTCCCTGAGGGAGTTCTCAAGATGGGAGCCGAAATGAGCTTCTGTTTCAACTGCTCGAAGGCTGCATCACACTCCTCTGTCCAAATGTACTTTACTCCTTTCCGGGTAAGCTGGGTTAACGGAGCTGCAATCCGAGAGAAATCCTGGACGAAGCGTCTGTAATAGCCAGCTAGTCCAAGAAAACTCTTTATCTCCGTCACCGTCCTCGGAACTGGCCAATCCCTTACTGCCTGGACCTTACTCGGATCAACTGAGATACCTTCTGCTGACACCACATGTCCGAGGAATGCTATACTGTCCAGCCAGAATTCACACTTACTCCTCTTGGCATGAAGCTGTTCCTGCTGAAGTGTCTGCAACACAATTCTTAAGTGTTCTTCATGCTCCCGGTTGTTCTTTGAATAGATCAAGATGTCGTCGATGAAAACAACAACAAACTGATCCAAGAAGGGCGAGAACACTCGGTTCATCAAGTCCATAAACACTGCAGGGGCATTAGTGACTCCGAAAGGCATTACTAGAAACTCATAGTGGCCGTATCGGGTCCTAAATGCCGTCTTCGGTATATCCTCCTTCTTTACCCCCAGCTGATGGTAACCCGACTGTAAGTCCAACTTGGAGAATACACGGGCTCCATGAAGCTGATCAAATAAATCATCAATCCTGGGAAGGGGATACCTGTTCTTGATGGTGACTTTGTTCAATTCTCTATAATCGATACAAAGTCTCTTGCTACCATCCTTCTTATTGGCCAATAGTACTGGAGCTCCCCACGGTGAAGCACTTGGCCTGATCAGTCCTTTATCTGAATACTCCTGTAGCTGCTTCTTCAGGATTTCTAACTCCGTCGGTGCCATCCTGTACGGAGCTTTAGATATAGGTGCTGCTCCTGGAATAGTCTCGATGGAGAACTCAATCATCCTGACAGGTGGCAGTCCTGTGATCTCAGCAAACACCTCCGGGAATTCATCCCACACTGGCACCTTCTGCTTCTGAACCTCCGAAGAAATGATCTGCTTTCCCTTAGTGGACTTCACTTCTCCACTAAACTGAAACTCAGGCTGAAGGGGAATTCTAAACTTGATCTTCTTCTCCCTACAATCAATCACAGCGTAGTACTGACTAAGCCAAGTCATGCCTAAGATCACGTCGTACCCTTTAGTGTCGAGCACGAGCATATCTATGGCTAAGACCTTGTCACATAGTTCCACTGGACAATCAGTACACACTCTAGATGATAAGACTACCCCATTCCCTGTACTTATCTCCCATTTGTGGTCTAATAATCTAACAGGAATAGAATGTATAGCCACAAATTTATCTGAGATGTAACAATGGGATGCACCAGAGTCGAATAAAGCGAGAACAGGCTTTGAGTGTACTCTGATGTTACCTGTAATCACTTCCTCTGAAGCCTCAGCCTCTGCCTCTGTCAGGTTGTAAGCCTGACCTCTGCCACGCCCGGCTGTTGTCCTACCTCCTCTCTGCACTGGGCGAATCATATGCTGTGGAGGAAGGGGTGCTCTCCTCATCACCGGTCCCTGGCTTCTCTGCTCAAGTGGTTGGTACTGCCCGCTGTCCACTCGGTCCTGGTAGTGCCGGCATAGCTTGACCAACCATCCCCGTTCTCCTATGGGGACAAGCCTCCATCGGATGATCTCTTGAACCACATATCAGGCACCACCCATTCGCCCTACGGCAATTTGCTCGAGTGTGTCCAGGTTTCAGACAGAAGTTGCAGATAGGCCCTGGCTGGTAAGGAGCTGGCCTAAAGGGTTGCCTCATCTGTACCTTGGCTGCTCTGAACGGGCCTCCTCTTCCCATTGGCACAAAGGGCCTCTTCATAGCCTGCTGTCTCATCTGATCCCCCTGCGTCTTCTCAAACCCACGCTCGACTTCCCGAGCGATAGAGAGAACATCTGCATAGGTCTTCAGCTGCTGGGGCATCAGGTACATCTGAATCCTCATCTGAAGACCCTGCTGAAACCTACTCGCTCGCTTCTCTTCATCTGTCACCATATAAGGAGCGAAACGGCTGAGTCTAAGGAAGTCTGCAGCATACTCGTCCACAGACTTGATCCCCTGCTGGAGCCTGATGAATTGCTCCTCCATCTCTTTCTGCGCCGTCGCAGGGAAGAAACGGCGGTAGAACTCTTGGAGAAGGCGTCCCAAGTAACGGGCTTCTCCAAGCGGGCCTCCTCTGCAAGCCACCAAGTCCGCGCTATGTCTTTCAGCTGGATCTTAGCGACTTCAACTTGGCTCTCCTGCGGGACACGGGCTGCGTTCAGCAGGTCAGTCGTGTCCGTCAACCATTGTTCCGCCTCCAATGGCTTCTCACTCCCCGTGAATATCGCAGGCTGCAATCTCCTGAAATTCGAGACATTTCCCGGCTTCTGCTCCTTCGGGGCTGCTAGCTCTTGCCTAAGGAGTTCGGTCTGCTGCTGATTGTCCATCTGCTGTTTCTGGTTCCCCAGCATAGTCTGAATGATCTGCAGGACCTCAGCATTCTCTCCGCCTACGGGTCCATTCGGGACCTGCCCGACGTTGTTACGACCCGATCGCCTCTCCATATCGAATGCTAACTGGAATTGGAAACAATTGAAAGGAGTTTAGGATACGAAGGAATTGATTAATGAAGGAATCAGGAAGGACTCTATAACTTTGTACATTGTAATTGGCATAAGCAAATTACTAGAATTTGCCACTTATTGTACTTTAGGTTTGAGAGCCTAGGCTCTGATACCAACCTGTAACGCCCCGATCCTGGCGGATATGGACACGTCACTGCGACGTATATACGTAGGTCAGAACTGCCCCCACGGATATACGCTAAGCATAAAAGTACAATACAGAAACAGAGTATAACACAAAGCGTGGTATATTCATATGCCAACTAGAAAGTACAAATACAAAGTTATACAAGTTATGATAACTGTTACACTTTACAAGTGTTTTGTTTTCACAACTAAGTCCAAAAGAATATATACAAAGCTTTACACAAGGTGCTCACGTAAGAAATGGAGATGCGTGAGCCAAAATGAAGAGTACGGCACGAGGGAACTAGAAGAGCTGGTCAGCCTGCTCACTGAAGTATGCCTGATCTTCCGTGGAAGAATCCACTTCGTTCCAGGTCTCAGAATCTGAATATGCAAATCCAAGGAATCAAGACATATAATAATAACAAGCTGTGGCCAAGTGGCTAAAGGACATGTAAGTAAGATAGAACAATAATAGATATAAAGCATAAAAGACAAGTCCTAATGCAAGAGATCTACAAGTAATACCTTATTATTATTACTTGTCTTACTGTGATATCTAGGTATGTGTTTGAGTGTACATCCCACACACATACATCCATATCCTAGTAATACAAGGTTGTTATTGGAAATAGCGGTTGTATCGACGAACTATGTTTACAGTGGGTCCCGTGCTTGCCGGGACCACGGTCAAGGGTATTCCGCTGCATGGAGACGGAAACAGCCGCGAGGCCTATCCATGAGGGACTTATGAATGCCCTTTATAATAATGAAGTAAGGAATAAGGGAGCCAGCTCTCCCCTCGGTCCCCTGGAGGCCCTCAGGTCAGACCGGAAACATGATTGTACAATATACCTAAAGCCACTGTAAACACGAACACATATCGATATCCGCATGTTTCCCCCCGACCCATGTATAAGTTGGTCCATTTTATGCAAAAAGTCGAGTGTATCATGCTTGGTATAAATGATGGCATGATAAAGTGGGGAGATACGTATCAATTAACAAGTTCTAACATGAAAATACATGATATCAAGTCATGAAGTAAAAGTGGTGATGTCCACCAAGTAACATGTCATGTGGTAGCAATTATGAAGCATAAACAAGATTAACATATCACATATGTATCAATGTAAGATCAAAATTTAAAACAGAAAAGGAAACAGAATTCTGGCCCAGGTTTAGCCTATCGGTCGACCTCCGGTCGACTCGGTCGACCGGGAATTGTGAAGGCGGCGGTAGGGTGTGCCGGTCGACTGCGGTCGACTGGCCAAAGTGCGTGAGCTCCAGGTCTGACCGGTCGAGTGCCGGTCGACTGACGGTCGACCGTACCAAATGCGTGAGCTCCAGGTCCCCTAAGCCGGTCGACTGGTGGTGAACGGTCGACCGCTAACTCAAATTTGTGCACGTTTGTGCATATCGGTCGACTGCCCCCCCTGGGCCGGTCGACCGGAGTTCTGAAAATAGGCTGTGGTCTGTTCTGAAAAATCAGATTTTTGTGGTGGGTGTTTTGGATGGATAAAAATATGATTTTTATAACATAAAGTGACATGATCTATCAACACAAATATACTAGGAATATTACTAGTCTTGGTGAGTAAATATACTCACATCGAACGGTCGATTGGAATTTCTACGCGTTCCGAAAGAGCCGAATCACCAACTTGATTCTCGGCGATAACCTGGACGATCCCAAATCAACGAAGTGGTAGTTGCTTGAGATGGAAGAGAACACCTAGGGTTTGCTTTGGAGAAGGAGAGAGATTGTGTGAAGGTTGGTTTCTTGGTGAAGTGAAGAAGAAGAATAAAAATGTAAAGGATTTTGTTTAAATAGGTTTGGATTTTGTAAAGGAAGTGTAAATAATAAAAGAGAGGGGTTATTTGCAAAAGAGTGGGGATGAGGTGTTCCCTTGGCCAATGGTGGCCGGCCATGGAGATGAAGAGTTAATGAGGGTATTAATGAGGAAGTGGGTGGGATTTTAGATATTTTGGAAGAGATATTTTGAGAATTTTGTTGGAAAGAAAAGAAGAAAGAAAAAGAAAAAGGAAAAGGAGAAGAAATTATAAAAAGAGAAGATATTTTCTCTAACTCGAAAGATTAAAATATTGAAAACACGGGTTCCCGGGTTAAAGTCACGTACACGGAAAACATTTCGGAAAATACCGAAATCGTCCGAATTTCAAGTATCTCGGAACGACTCCTAATTTCACCAAAAATCTATCATAATATAAGAAGACTTAAAATGAAATCCTTTTTGAGAAATACCTTATAATTTTAATTATAAAAATCCCGGAACCAGTAATTTACCGACTCCGTAAGAATTTCGTAAAATCGTAAAATTCTCAGAAAAAGGCTTTAGTTAAGAAAGATGATCCTCATTCATAAAGTCTAAAGGACTTTCTGGAAATTCCTAACAGTTGGAAAATAAAAATCAGAAAATTGATCAGCGGCGTTGGTCGACACCGGTTTTGAAGAAATTCATTTTAATTCCAGAAAATTCAGAAAATCACATAAAATCTAATATATTAGGAAATGATATTTGAAATTAAAATTGATTAAATACGGGAAGTAAAACGAAGAATACGACTGAAAAGCTGAATACGCAACAAGGTACGTATTCTGGAAACGGGGTATTACAGGTAGCCTCGCTTTGAGGCTAACTATTAGCTCTGCCTGAAACTTCCATTTAGCCACGCCAGAGGCTGATCCAAGAGCTTCGCGCTAGAAGCCTTATCCCTGGCTTGTTTAGCACCGCTATGGGCGGGTCATAGCTCCGCCATGAACTGAGTCTTAGCTTCGCACGAGGCCCTGAAGGAAACTTTGCTTGAAGCTATGAGCTATGTCTTAGCTTCGCGTGATCTAGCTTCGCGTGATCTAGCTCCGCAGTGAGCTTTGCCAGTCATCAAATTGACTGTTTCAAAATCCCACGAGGGATTAATGGGTGAACCCCACTAATTTAGTGAGATTAATGCCACTTTAAGGGGGCGGTTATGCCTGCCCACTTCGTCCCACATTAAGTGGAGACAATTAAGCCATAAACGGCAAGAGGGCATTCGCACGGACCCTCCAGCTTCGCCGGATGCTCGCAAAAGCTTCACGGCAAGGCCATTTACGAGCTTTGCATGAAGCTAATGACTGATTCAGCTTTGCTGAATTAAAGTGGGCGGTTACACCCCACTTTTGACTATAAATAGTCCCTTACTGAACACAAAGAAGACACAAAGGGATAGAGAGAGGAGATTGGCTAAAAGAAAGAGCAGAATTCCTGGCAAAAGGGCTATACTAATCTTCTGTTCTGTGATTTCCCAAACCAAGCGAGAAGGGAGTCTTATTCGGAGGCAGTTCGATCACCTGATCGATTGCATCGTCAAAGGGATAAAGTGATCGCGCGCTGATCAGATTCCTACCGACACATTTTCTCAGAAATCTCAGAGGAGATCTACTTGTAATTCTTCCTTTTATTACTTATAATTTTGCTCCTCCAATTTTTTGTAAGTTTTCCCTTTTGCAAATTAATGGAAAATAAGATGGTGACTCCGCTGGGGAAATTCGTCTTCTGGCGTAACAAGGAGATAGTGTCGCAATGCAATGATCAAAATCATGAGCTTGTCATTTTTGAAAACTTGGTCATTCATTTTGACCAAGAAAGATTCGAAGAATCGCTCTCTGAAAGTAGTCCAGTTTTCCACGCTTGGAAGCACAGGAAGATCTCGGTGGCTAAGGCTTCAGAGCAGAAGCCAACCTTAGCCGGGCGAGCAACTGGACGAGCCTCATCCCAACTTCTCTCAGCCTCCTCCACAGGGGCTAAAAGTACCTTACGCAAGGTCAGCCAGGTTCCCTGCGAACCTAAAACTTTGCTTCCCAAGCAGACGAGGAAGCCGAAGAAGAAAGCTCCGTGTGAAGCTTCAGGCGAAGTTCCACCAGGCGATCGCCACCGCAACTTCGCCTATCACGCGAAGACAAAAGTAAACTGCCTATCCAGTTTGGCAGCTCCGCTGAGGCCATTAGCCACGAGGCTAGATTAGTAACTCTGCCTTCGCCTAATCTAGGAGCAGTAACTCCTTGTGCCAACCTCGTTCTCATGAGTGAACTTACCGATGGCTTGGCTAACACAGCGCCAGTACCTCAGGGTACGAGCGAAGTTCTTAGGCACAAGACTGGAACTGAAGTACTCAGCAGTGCTAGCCACCTTCGCTACAAGGGTGCGAACAAAGCACCACTGCGTGCTTTGCTCTCAAAATCTTCCAACGCTAAGTCCATTCTTCATAGAGGATTTAGGGGATCATCCCTGGGGACTGATAGTGATGCTTATGCAGCTTTAGTGCCTAACTATGCTACTAGAGTTCTTAGCCGTGAAGCTAGAACTAAAGCACTATGTAGTGTTGATCGCCTCTACGGTAATGCAAAGAATGAGGTCTCATCCTGTGCTTCGCTTCCAAAGCCTGCGGGTGCCAAGTCCGCCCCTGTAAATACAGCTTTAAGAAAAAAGGTGATTTCAAAATCACCTGAACAGTCCAGTGCACGCTCTGTCCGGGTCTGCGCACTGGATCGCTAAAACTCAGTTAATCTCGACTTGTGAGAGTTCTTAACTAACAAGCGAAAGTTAGAACTACTCCAAACCTCTCCCTCTTGTAGTGAACAAGTGGGATGTCAGCTGGTGATGGTCCATTCAGTTCATTGCCGACTAGGACCAATGCCTGCCACTTTTCCAAACTGACAGTCAGTTTTAATCGACTCTCGGTGCGGGATCCTACGAAGTATCACAAAAGGAGCAAATCGCGAAATCTACCAGATTTGCCCTCTGCATCCATCAACATGATAGGAAGGGGACGTGAACCATATAGGGATAGGCAAGCACTGCGTGGTGTAGCTCCCCTTCGTTCAGTTCTCCAGACCCGGACTATAGCCCAGGCTTAGGCCAAGTCTTGGTAGACGAAAAAGGTGTGCTCTGAAGCACCTGATCTTGGGTGGCAATACCCTATAATTATGAATAGCCATCCTCCTCGACTGGAGTAATATCAGCAGAACCATTGAGAAGTTTATTCCAATGGCCTGATGATGAGGGGGAAGATAGTGGGTATGCCTCTTCGGCAACAGTCAGCTCAATACGAACAAATAGAGTGTCGGTGCATATGACTGATAACGGTAATGATGACCTCCGTCGACGGTTAAAAGCTCAGGGCAAACCTCCAAGGCCCAGCAAGAAGCCTTGGATAATATTCAACAGATGCTTACTCAACTCCTCAGTAACTGAAATAATAATGATACCGGGAGTAATCATAATGAGGAAGAACATAATGATGAAGAGCAGCCTAAGACTGAGAAGTCAAAGGATAGTTCTTCTATGGATGTTGAAGTTCTTAAAAGCATCCAAGCTCAGATCACATCCCTAGCCCAAAGGGATGAACTGAAGAAAGTAGGGGCAGTCCGTCCTTACCCTTGGAATGAGATTCAGTATCATACCCGCCAAAGTTCAAGCCACCATGTTACATACGTATGATGGTAAGAGCTCGCCAACCAGCACATCTATTACTTCCGGTCTCAGACCAGTAAAGTTATAGATAACAATGAAATTATGGTCAGACTATTCATTGGCACCCTAAGAGGGTAGCATTTGACTGGTCCTAAAGCCTTCCTCTAGGCTCTATCAATTCCTATATTGACTTAGAGACTCGATTTCTTTCTCATTTTTATGAGGACGACACCGAAGTAACCATGGATAAACTCCTCTCCACTGTACAGAGGAAAGGAGAATATGTCTGTGACTGCATTGAGCGGTTCAGAAATTTATCTCTGATGTACCCAGCAGGGATGCCATTGCCCATGCTCGTGCAGACATGTAGGCATAACTTCCTGAACTAAGTAGAGATTCGTATGGGAGCTGTCAAAGGCCATACGTGGAAGAAATTAGTCGAGCAAGCTAAAACAGCCGAAAATTCAGGTAAAAAGTTTAAACCATCTACTCCTAAAGGCAAATGGTGCATGAATAATAAGGGGTGCGGCGACATGGCACAATCTTTCCAAGTCAAAGGGAAAAAGACCATGTCCGTCGAATTATCAGGGGACGTTCCTTCAAAGACCAAGAAGAGCGGCGTCAATAATTAGGAGTTTAAGTTTCCTCCGAAATAATACTCCTTCAAGTACAAACAGGTGGCTACAATATTCCATTTACTCCACAAAGGGAATAAATTGAAACTGCCAGAGGCTCGATGCCATAACGAAGTAGGACACACAAACGATCCTAACTATTGCCTCTTTCATAGGATGGTCCATCATCCTACTCATAAGTGCTTTGTCCTCAAGAACAAAATTCAGGCTTTGGTCGATTCGGGAGTTTTGACTCAAAGTTAGAACAAAAAAAGTCACTCCAAATATGGTGACCCTTGAGTTCTGCAAGACCCCAAAAGTCACAGTTCCTGATGGGTCCTTTCCAATCCCTAAAGAACAGCTGGAGATAAATGATCCTTCAGCTAAATATCAGGAGATTAAGGGTCTCGTCCCCTTAACATTAAAAACGGGAGAGATCATGTGGATACACCCAGATCTCGCCCGAGATAAACAGTGGGATTCGAAGAAATCCAGGTCAAAGGGCAAATCTTGTAACGTTATCTCTATCTTGCCGGATGACGACAATGTGACAGCAGCTTCTCTTCACGATTCTGAAGGAGAAAGGCACGCTTGCATAGCGCAGGCTAATGTACCTCAGCCAACGGGTACTCGATCCGAAAAACCATTCTTAAAATAGTATGAGAGAATTACTGATGAGACACAACAGCAAACGACGTCAGTACAAGTACCCATGCTAGCCCCGGTCCTGACCTGGGGAAAAGAGAAGTAGAAAAAGACCGGTTTGACCATGTCCTGAAGAAAACCTTCAGGCCTGGGACTTAACATCCGTTTTCGCTTTGACATATTGGCCCAGCTGGCTAATATCCCCGCTCGTATCACCATACACGTGCTGTGTCGCCTCTTGAAGGAGACAAGAGAAGCACTCAGGGATGCACTGGCTAATTCAGAATCATTTCCGGCACATATGCCAGAAACCCCTAGGGATGACACTCAACCCTTGTGTTCTGAATGTCATCATGTGCAGTTGAAAGTATCTACTATTGCTTTCACAGCCGAGGACATGCTTCTCAAGGATAACAAACACGATCGACCTTTGTACTATACTAGATACATTGATTCGACATGCATTGAAAGAGTACAGGTTGATCCAGGGTCTGCACTCAGCATTATCTCAAAAGATTCCTCTACTCTCTAGGAGTACCACTGTATCGGTTGTCCGCAACCACTACTACGATATATGTTTTAATGCAGAGAGTAGCCACCCACTCAGAAAAATTTGACTCCGTTGCCGAATCGGGAATCTGAATCAGAAGTGACGTGTTATGTCATTGACGCTGACACCTCATATAACTTGTTGTTAGGACGACCTTGGATCCACTCTAACTGGATTCTTCCCTCTAATCTGCCCAATGCTTCAAATACGTGGAGGATGATACAACGGTACAAATGGTGTTCACTGAGAAACAGCCATTCAAAGGGGTGAAAAACTTCTTTACTGACGCTCTCCTATATCAGGACATCGATAAAACATCAAAAGACCCATTGCCTGACAACGACGACAGTGGCAATGAGGCAGATTCAGAGTCTGAAGGAGACACGCCAGCTACTTTGGTCGGTAAACCAATTGTAGCATGTTTCAGTAATCCTTAATGTAATAATCCCTCTGAGGACGATGATGAATAGGTGATAAGGACAATGTATGCTTTGATTATCAAGCAAGTGTTGAATTGTTTGAATCTGTCGCCAATAGCTCTCTACACATATCCCTGCATAAACTAAGCATGCCAAGTACATTTGTGGAATGTGTGGAAGGGTCCGTCTTCGTGATCCCTCCATCCAAAAGGAGTCAATCACCAATAATATTCGGTAAAGCCCAACTACAAAGGTCTACGGTCATAGATTCAAGTTCAGACTCAGAGCCCCCGCAATTTTTCCATTATGCACGATCAGCACAACACATGATGAGAAAAATGGAATACAGCCTGCAGCGTGGGAGTGGCCGGAATTTTGGAAAAGGACGATGTGATTTTCTATGTAATTTCATGCCGGAAGGGAAGCCTGCAAATTATTATGCTAAAACACACAGGGGGTTGGGGTATGTTACACCTCCACCTTCTACATCGATTCGATCCGAAGACAACAAACCAATCCCATCATGCTCTACCACTTCCTTCGAGTGGGAGCCAGATGTCAGTGTGGGAACGATGTTCGAGAATCTCTCCATTAATATGAGTTCAAGTAGTCAATTGGAGCCTGCGGAAGCTATTGATGTTGAACCATAGGCTCAGCAATTGGATTTTCAGTGGGAAAAGTGATTTGAACAACGCGAACCATCTACTGAAGATAAGGTGATCCAAGTTAACTTGGGCAGTCAAGACCACCCTAAACTCATCTTTATAAGTGAGAGCTTATCACTTACGGAGAAAGAAGAACTGATTGTACTCGTAAGAGAGTATATCGATGTCTTTGCATGAAACTATGAAGACATGCCCGGACTTGATCCGCAAGTAGCCATGCATCGTTTGAATATCAAGCCTGACGCCAAGCAAGTCAAGCAACAACAACGACGATTTCGCCCGAACATTATTGAAGCTATTGAGGCCGAAGTCTACAAACTCATCACATGTGGTTTCATACGGGAGGAACAAAATCCAGATTGGGTCGATAACATTGTTCCCGTTTTTTAAGAATAATGAAAAATTCGGATCTATATTGACTACCGCGATCTCAATACAGCGTGTCCCAAAGACGAATTCCCATTGCCCATCACTGATGTCATTATTGACAATACCTGCGGATTCGAAAGAATGTCTTTCATGGACGACTTTTCAGGGTATAATTAAATTAAGATGTACCCAGGGGATGAGAAGCATACCTCATTCCAGACACCGTTGGGGGTATACTGCTATACCGTGATGCCCTTCAGATTAAAGAACTTGGGAGCAACTTATCAACGTGCGATGAGTACAATTTTTCGCGACCACCTCTGAAAGACAGTAGAATGTTATGTCGATGACATTGCTGTCAAAAGTCGCGATAAGAATGATCATCTTTATGACTTGAGAACAATGTTCGATATAATGCGAGCTCATCGACTGAAAATGAATCCGATAAAATCCTTCTTTGGGGCTTCGAGTGGCAAGTTCTTAGGATTTGTTGTCATGTCAAAAGGGATCCATCTTTACCCGGATAAAGTCCAAGCTATCCAAAACGCACATCCACCTAAGAATCTCAAAGAACTTAGGGGCCTGCAAAGTAGACTAGCCTATATCAGGAGATTCATTGCAAATCTCTCAGGCCGTTGTCAATCGTTCACACGACTCATGAAAAAGGGTGTCTCTTTTGTATAGGATCAAACCTCTCAAAAGGCTTTTGAGGATATCAAGAGATACCTCACTAAACCTCCGGTCTTAGTGGCTCCAACATCAGGAAAACCTTTCCTACTTTATGTGAAAGCTATGGACAATTCTCTCGATGCTTTGCTTGCTCAAAAGAACGATGATGGTCACGAACATGCTATTTATTCTCTGAGCAGGACTCTGATAGGGGCTGAACCTTGCTATAACCCTATTGAGAAGGAATGTTTAGCTCTTGTCATTGCTATTCAAAAGACTTGGCATTACTTGGTTAGCCAAACCATACATGTCATTTCTAGAGTGAATCCTTTGTGTCTCCTCATGATGAAACCAGGATCACTAAATTCAAGATTAGCTAAGTGGGCCCTCCTTCTATCTCAGTACGACATGCTCTTTGTCCCTTAGAAGACAGTTAAAGGCCAGGCGCTTGCAGACTTCCTGGCTACTCATCCGATTCCGAAAAGCTCAAAACTTCATGAAGATATTCCAGATGAGGTCTTCGAATCTAATATAACTTCAGAGGATGAAGTATGACAGATGTTCTTTGACGGAGCATCAAGAATAGGCCCTAAAGGTAAGATCATTGCTGGTGTGAGGGTTGTATTTATCTCACCTCAAAATCATGTCCTTCCTAGGGCGTTTTCATTGACAGAACCATGTTCCAACAATGTGGCAGAATATAATGCTCTACTCATTGGCCTTCAGCTTACCCATGAAATGAAGGTACACTGCCTTGAAGCTTATGTTGATTCAAAACTGATTATTAATCAGGTTAAAAGAGAATACGAGGTCCGCCACGGAGATTTGGTACCGTATTATCATGCAGTCATCAAAATGGCTATTTTATTTGATGGCTTTTACATCGGTCATGTATCCCGATCCCAAAATACTAAGGCCGACACTCTGGCTGCACTATCAGCGACATTAGCCTTACCGATCGACATGACGTATTATCTTACAGTAGCTACTCGACACCTTGTTTGTCTTAAACATGTGTTGAAAACGAGGAGGTTCGTATCGCCTCGATGGATTTTGAACCGAGAGATTCGTGATTTCCCCTCATTGATTATGCTTTGCATGATATATTGTCGAATAACCGTAAAGAATCGACGTATATCAGACGAAGGTCTCTCCGTTTCTACTATGATCCAATAGTAAAGACGCTCTACCGTCACTCATATGATGGTATCCTCCTCCGTTGCCTTTCTAATTCGGAGACGCGGAAGTGCTTAAAGAGGCGCACGATGGTATATGCGGATCTCATTAACCAGGTCCGAAGCTCAAGGATCGATTGCACAGGCTTGAATATTATTGGCCAACCATGATAGCCGATGCCATTAAATATGCACAAAGGTGTAAAACCTGTCAAATTCATGCAGACTTTATACATTAACCTCCAGAATTACTTCAACCCATTGTCACTTCCTGGCCATTTGAAGCATGGGGAATCGATGTCATAGGGTGTATGAGTCCCTTATCAACAAAAGGTCAATGATTTATCTTAGAAATAACCGATTACTTTTCAAAGTGGGCATAGGCTATACCACTTGTTACAGTTAAAACTGCCTATGTGGTTAATTTTATCAAGCACCATATCATCCATCGATTGGTGTCCCTAGGCAGATTATCCACGATAATGGTCCCCAATTTGTAAGCCAGGTATTCTATCAGTTCTGTGATAAGTACCGGATTCAGAATCTGGTATCAACCGCTTATAACCCTACTGCTAATGGCTTGGCAGAAGCATTCTACAAGATAATTATCAAGCTACTCAAAAAATTCATTTCATCAAATAAACGAGACTGGAATGAGAAGCTTGGTGAATGTCTTTGGGCCTACCAAACCACAGTTCGAACCCCGACAGGCAATACGCCTTTTTCTTTGGTATACGTGTGCGAAGTAGTCATACCATTAGAAATCCAGTTGCCGTCATTACGAGTCGCCTTGATGACCAGAATGACAAAGGAGGACAATGATCAGTTACGTCTTCAAGAGCTCGAAGCCCTGGATGAGAAGCTACTACAAGCTTAACAACATATTGAGTTGTATCAAGCTCGAATCTCGAGGGCCTTCAATAAGAAGGTTAAACAAAGGATTTTCCAGAAAGGAGATTTGGATTTAGCCATCAGACGACCGATGATTATGACACACAAAGCCAAAGGCAAATTTCAGCCCAAATTGGGAAGGACCATTCGTGATAGAGGCAGTCTATTCAAATGGAGCATACCGCCTTATGACCCCAAACGGTGATACGCTCATGATGTCGATCGGCGGATTCTTAAAGAAGTATTATCCTTGATAGGATCCTTCTTATGATCAAGTTATCATTATACCTCTGATCAAGGCCTTCAGACCTAAGATATTTAGAAATAGCGCTCCTCTCTTTCTCTAACAGGATCATACTACCATAAGCCAGTGTCGAGCCGATCGAACACCAGTTGCATCAAAGAAGAATCAAGGTTATGAACTTTGGTTTTAGCCTTATCACTCTTCTCTAATTCATCATCGACTAGTGTCAAGCCGATCGAACACCGGTGACATTGCAGAAGAAACAAGGTGTCAAAGTTATTTTGGCCTTGTCACTCTTCTCTAGTATATAAACATGTACCTATCTCCAACTTAGAAGAATAGGTCATATTTTGAAGTCAAGCATGTCTAAGCAACAATTTCAAGTAGAGACTTATTTAGCCTGACTTTTCTGTGTATAATAGGGGCTTACCTCCCTGCTCCTGTTCGATCGATTAAAGCTCGACCCAACGACCAAAGAGTCCCAACAATCAAAATAAAATGAGTTTATCTGATGACTTATCAAACCAAACTCATTAAAGAAGGTTCATGACACATTCTTTTGCAGAACCTTTCTACTGTTTTCACATTCATATCAAAAATATGTGACCGATCGAATGAAAGGTCAAAAGAGTTTAGCTGATGACTTGTCAAGCCGAACTCATTAAAGAAGGTTCGTGACACATCCTTTTGTAGAATCTTTTCAATATGGAAGCGAGATAATGATTAACGGAGGGTCCACAAGGAAGGATAATCTTTACATAAAGATCTCGCGAAATCCATCACCAACTCACCTACAGAGCAAAAACCCAGAGGAGGCATTACGTTACTCGAAGTAACAAAATGATCCAACGCCTCTAAACGGCTAAGGATAGAGGAAAATGTTTTCTTTTAAGCCCAATATAAGTCCTCGACAACTCATCATGTTGAGGGAAATAGCATGGCTAGCCAACCTTAAATGGTAGTTAGTAAAGGCATATCAAATCCGTTGACAGCTAAGGATTTGCTAAAAATCTTAAGGAACCTGTTTTCATTTGATTCCTCTCCAAAATCACTTGCCAATTTCCATCCATGGAATGGTAGGACCACATAAGAAGGTATTCATTTTCCTAGTGAAATGAAGAGTCAAACCTATCATGTTAATATTAAATCTCTGATAGTAAGTCTCTAACCTACTCCCCGGTGGATAAAACTAACATCCCTGCGAATCTGGTTAATATCCCTAGCAAATTAAAACTCCATCCTTGTCATGTTAACATTACACCTCTGACAGGCTATTTTACAAATCTCATTCTAAATTCCCATGGAGTTCTATGACATATAATCTTTCATGAGATTCATATTCTTAGCTCCCCAGTGAGTCTCCAATAGACCCTCTTCAGAGTCTATTATTTTCCTCTCAGTCCCCAATGGACTTTCTTGGTTGTCACGTTAACAATACACCTCTGACAATTTCTTCAAAAAAATATATATCCAAAGGAGATATTAATTTTCCACAGAATTTATGATCAAACCTTATTACCCCGATGGGATTATTTCTTTTACCGTTATGTCCAGCTTGTCATCTCTAAACGACAAGGCTTCGTGTCTGGTGATTCCTAATAAGTTATGTCCAGTTTGTCACCTCTGAACTGACGGATATCCAGATCTAACTTTCTAGGCCAGTAGAGACTCTTCTCGCTGTCATGTCCAGTCAACCACCTCTGAACAGCGAACCTTCTTTTCTAGCAATTCCTAACCTGTTATGTCCACATTACCTCTGAACAGACGGATGCCTAGATCTCTCCTTTTTTTGGTACTCTAACTGTCATGTCCAGTCAACCACCTCTAAACAGATGAGTCCATAACTTTATTCTCCTTTCCTCTATTAATACCAGGAGCTCTTACTGTCATGTTAACATTAAACCTCTGAATAGCAGATTGTGAATCTGAGGTCCCTTAGTTTGTCATGTCCAGTCAACCACCTCTGAACCAACAGGAGTCCAGATTCAATCCATCTTTGTAGTCCTCGTGGACTACCTGCCAAGTTAATACGACTACCTCTGACAGCGGATCCAAAGTTTAGTGCGTCTTAGTCTATTGATTGAGTTAAAACCTGCACACAAATACAGAATTTCAGAACTTTTAAAACAGTAGTGCAAGGTGCTCAATTTTACCGCAATAGGAAGTGGCTATGCGGGTCGTGATCCACAAGGAGGGACTAGCAATGGAAGCTTTTTAGTAAATTCTCTTTCAGGCTACAACGTATGATTAAAGTTCTTCTTTAGTTCTTTAAAAGAAAAAGGAAATTTTGAGTTAAAGTTAAATTAGGAAGAAGATGGTAGATTAAGAAGGTGGAGAAAAACATAAAATAGACATATACAAAGAAATCGAAATGAGTAATGAAAGAGTTAGGTGTTGTTGGTGTTAGTGATCTAAACTAAAGAAATAAAAGAAAAGAAATAAAATATTAAAGAAATACTTACCTCCTCTGATTGATGACTTACCTAGAACCCTTGCATGTTTTACCTTGCTTCGAAGGTGTTCAAAGTATAAAACATAAGATCGAGCTCAGTCCCCATTCGCATTACATCATCAAGACGAACTAGAATGAAATGATACGGAATCTTGAGGAGGAGAACAACATCATGTAATATCATTGGCACTCAAACAAACATGGTTATACTGATGCTTCTAGATTCACTTGAATGCTCATCATAACCAAAAGGGAAAAGTAGAAAAAAGAAGAAGAAAACAAAAGTAAAGACAAACATTAAAAAAAATTACCTTTATTGCTTGCAGAAATGATGGAAGAAAGGAGGAGGTACATCGGTGTCACTCTCAACATAAGCCTCTCTCTCTTACTTACATGAATCTCAATCTAATCTATGCTTACAAAGAAACAAAAATTACATAAAAAGAAAAAAAAACCTACACTACAAAGAATGAAAAAGTGGCCTAAAATCTATCTCTCTGCTTGGTCATCCTTGTTTACAGTGAAAAACCTGCCTTTTATAGGCAAAAACCTAGAGGGGAGAGGCGTGAGAAGATAGAGGGAGCAAACGCTCCCCCAACTAAAGTAAAAAACTGTGAAAACATAGTTTTTCCCGCTTTTTCGTGGCTTGGCTGTGGCCAGGTGGCCACAGCCGGGGGATGGTGTATCCTGATTTCGCGTTCTGGCTTTATCTTCAACTGGATTTCTCGTTACAGCTCAAGAATTGTGATAAAATGTCCTTTGATCTTTGGCTTCAACCACTTGATTTGGGATGATTCATTTCAATCAGTTTTCAATCTCTTTGATTTGCCAAGATTTGCCCTGATTCCCTGATGTCGAATTTATTCTGATTTAATTCAAAATTAGATGGGCTTTTGGGCTCATTTCTCTTCACTCTCCTTTAGGAATGGGCCTGCAAATAAATTAAACAATAATTAAGAAAAAGTAGAGTTTATTTTATAATAAGTATGAGAATATGATAATGAATGTGCAATATTAGCGACCGATCATCTATCATGTCCAGTTTATCGCCTCTGAATAGATGGGTCCCTGAAATCGGGTTCACCTCCACTTTGTCATCATGTCTAGATCATCACCTCTGATTGACAAAATCTTGACCAATCATGTCTAGTTTGTCACTGTTAACTGGCAAATCCTAAGCCTCATTTGTCTTAGTTTAGTAGGAACTATCATAGGTTGTGATATCTAATTTATCATAACCAATTCACAAACCTAATGGTCTTTAATTTGTTATGTTAATATTTACCTCTGAACAGTAAAGATCGTCAAGCTCACTCTTTTCTATCCTCATCTCAACATGATTTGAGTCGAGTCATTTTTCAAATTTATAACTAATTCCATCGGTTCATCACCTTTGTCTAGATTAGTTATACCATTATTTCTTTTCTTTTTGAGGATTGTAGTACAACTTGAAAGTAAGAATTGCAAACGTAGAAGATAAAACAAGTTGGAAGCACAATAGAGGAATCAAATAAAATTACTTTTTATTGATTCAAAAAGGGGGATACATGGATTACAAGCTACAAGGGTGCTTCATAAGACTTGATCCGTTCTTCAAGGATGGCCAGCCTATTCTTTCTCTCCGCAGCAGCTCTGATGAATGCTTGCGATCGTAACTCGGCCTCATTAAAGTTTGGTGTCTAGGACAGGCGAGCCTCAATTTCAGCTAAAATTGCCCTCTGTGCTTGCTCCTGTTGCAGTACTTTATCATTCTGGGCCTTGAGCTGCTCTAGTTGAGCGATCTCCTCAAGACGCACCGGTTCAGCCTTGGACAGAAGAAGATTGGCTCTCTTGATCATCTCTTTGGCCTTCTCAATCTTATCCTTAGCATCGAGAAGAGCACTATTAGAAGCATCTATGGCATCTCCAATTTCTACTTTCCTTGTCTCCAAGAATTTTAAATCTGAAGATATTACCTTAGCTGCTTCCTGTGCTGCAAGATGAGCTTCTCGCATTTGGGCAGCAAGGCGTTCAAGCTGTTCATTAACTGAGGAGTCCAAATCTGAATTGCTGAGGTGACGCCACTCGCCCACGTCCCTATCAAGCCTTTCTACCAGAAGCTCCAATGCGATAGCCTGGTCATCCCCTCCATAATCTCGAATGATGTCGATATTTCGAGAGAGGATCACCTTTAAAGCAGAAAATAAGGTGGTTGAGCCCTTCAAAACCAAAGCAACAGATCACTTCAGGCTTTTATAAAAGCTATCAACCATCTCGGCCATAAATTCTTTCTCGGCTTCAACTACTCCTGGTGAGCGAGTAGTACCTGAAGACAAAACTTCTACCAATTTCACTGTCATAACAATAGAGGAAATGATAGAAACATTGCCTGGAGAAGGACGAGGGATCACCGGTGATCTAGGAGGAGTCCTCATTAAAACCAGTACACCAGCCTTGATGGAAGTAGGGCTGATGACTATCTCCAGAAGAACTGGCTCAACAACCAGTGTCAGAGACGTAGGGCTGATAATTATCTTTAGCTCAGCGGTTGTCAGGATAGATAGCGTCAAAGAAACCACTGGCATCTCACCTACCGATGCAATCAGGAGTGAGATTGGTTCTGTAACCACCATCTCCTCAGCCTCTTTAACTCCACATGCAGGCTTAGGCCGATAAGAGGGCAGGTCGTGATACAAGATATCCAACTCGGCAACATCCGTTGCGGCTGAAGTACTTACGTCACCGCTGATTCCCTCAGGAAGATCAGCTAGTCCCTTGAAGTCGATGCACCCAAAGACGGAACACCTGTGAAAAGACTTTGTTAAAACTAGACATAACGAATATCAGGGGAGAATTGCCAACAAGAGATCAAAGTATTACCAAGAGGAGATATCACCTAACTACCTCAGCAACAGTCTCTCTCTGGACTTCCTCGACGGCAACGTTAATTCTGTCAGGCTCCATAGAAAAGACTTTGCCAGATGCAGGAGGGACGTCCGGCTCACCCTCACTCGTCGAAGCCTCTGTGGTCCATCCTATAGAGCTCGAGGCCATTGGACTCTCTTTCAAAGTCCCAGCACCCGAAGGATCGACATCAGCCGCGTCACCTCCGTAATCTTTTGAGACAATGAAGTAGCTAGCTTCGTCACCTTCCTTATAAGTAAACAGGGGATCATAATAATCCCCCTGTTCTCTTGCAACCTCGGCTCCTGGTCCTCTTGCAGCCTCGGTTCCTGAATCATAGGATAAAAAAATGATCTGTATGAAATATATAAGTACATGTCAAAAAGAAAATGAGTTAAACTGGTCTTACCCAGGCTGGGACAGCTTTATCAATCGTCTGCTTTTGCGCCAATAGTTTAATAATTATTCAGGCAAGAGGAGGAGGCACTGCAGCTGATTCGCCCTCTGCAATAACGGTGGGAGTGTAGCGATGAGGCCTCTTCACCACCCTCTTTCTATGGGATCCACCTTGCCGCTTTCATTTGAAGTGGACGTCCGGATCTTCTTCCTCCACCTCTTCCACCTCCACGTCTTCCATAGGGGCTGAGCCTACCCCACTGGGAGCATCTGGTGGAACCTCTACGCCTGCATCTCCTGCAAAGTGGGGACTTTTCATGTCTGAACCCTCACTATCGGCAGTGGCGATGAACTTCGGGAGGCCTGGCATCCAGACCCTTTTGCCCTCACCCTTCTCGGTGACTTTCCGCTTCAGCCGCTGAGAAATCAACTTCATTCCAAAAGAGTTAATAGAAAATCTGGTTGGCATGGAGTTTGAAGTTTTATACCACTGACAAAACCCCAAAGTCGTTAGTAGGTTTGGGGTTCTCAACGGCATGCACAGTCGTGCCTCAGTGCAGCTAGCGATGAAGAACCGCCAGGCGTGAGTACCGTCAATAAGGCTCTCCGTGAAGGCCAGGCTGGTGTTCAGATTACCAACATAAAGTTGGTCATACCCGAATTGACGAGCAAATTGACTTGGGACGTAAGGCTCCAAATAGCAGGTATCCTCACTTCTGTACAACAGATGAGATGGTCAGATGCTAACCAGCCATTCGAAGATACCCCAGCTCAGTGACGTCTTCCCATCTCCCACATCCTTGAATTCTTCGCCATAGCCCGCATCGCGAATATAGGGGAAGCACCGGAAGAGACTATAGACATCGTACCGACACAGCAGCTTACAGTCCGCGGCCACATAAGTCCGTAACCACGAAGACCCTCAAATCGGCGGAGAAGCAACATTCGAACACCTTCTGGAGGTTCTTCACCAGCTTGAATAATAGCTGGGCAGTGAAGAGTGAACCATGCCATCAAATAGGTGTATGGCAAGCTGATCCTAGGGTTTGGTCCGTCACGGGGCAAGATAGTGCCCTTCCCTCTTTTTGTCAATGGTGGTCTGCAGAAAGCCTCCATTAATGCACGAAGGCCCCGCTGAATACAACACACCATTACCGGGAGAAGTCCAAGGGAACGACCATAAACTAGATGAACGGCCGACAATAAGACAATCGGAAGAATAACATCGCTAGAAGGAGATGGCACCGCACATCTCTTCAACTAAAGCAGAAAAAACCCGGCTAAAAGTGCTTTTCGGGACATCGGTCGATGGGCCTGATGATGGAAACTCCTGAGAATGTCACCCTTCTCATAGATACCATCATCTTCTTCCAAGACCATATCTCCCTGAGAATGTTCTAGCATCCTCCGAAAATATCTTCATCTGCAACCCGCAGTGAGCCACTTGAGGAGCATCTTTCAGGTTGGGGAACAGATAATTCCCCCAGCTCTTCGAACTGCTCGAACCTCCCTTATGGATTCCATGCATACTCGAGCAGATGTAAAAATGGCACATCAATTATCGGTGGGTCTCGAACAGGGCGGGGTCATGTTTCTCCAGAAGTGCCAATTCAGCATCACATGGGAAGTATTCTTCATAGGGGTGAGACCCAAGTGGTAGAGCAGAGACTTCCCATATCTCGTGTAGGGCTATACCCAGTTCGCCTACAGGGGTAAAGAAAGTCTATGTAGCAGGCAGTATAATTCAAAGATGGCGTAGAAATTCGCTACGCTCATCTGAATACTATAGCAGGTTGCTCTGACAACCTCATAAAGTCTCCTTCTCAAATTGGGCCAAAACATATAAGGTCAAATCCCTCTACAAGGCCTTAGGAGGATGAATCCAGCCTGGGGTCCTGAAATCAGTTATTGGATAGTTGCCGTGGACTTTGAAGAACTGATTTTCAAAGGTTTGAGCCATAGCGGGATTTTCCCCCACCGGGATGTCTTGGAGAACATTTCTAGGATGAAGACCCAATATGCAGTAAGGAGAACCTGCCCTCGTATAACCAGAAGACGTAGGTATCAGTTTACCCACATGAACAGAGTTAGTGGTCCGAGTCACTTGCCACTTTATCTTCCGAGACCTTATCACACACTGAAAGAAAGACAGCGGGAAATGACGCTTGCTAGAGGGGAGGTAATACTTCTCGTTATCCAGATTGAAGATCCACTACCCTTCCCTGGCCAGCAGCTGATGATTGGTGTCAGGCGCTGCATCCCCAAATAAGAAGCCAGGCTTCCAGTAAATTTTTTGGTCACAATCCTCAAGGGGGGCAGTAGTTAAGATGCTCCTCATGGTACGCTGATCTCCGGCGTAGGTCAGGACATCCTATCCAGGAGCGCTCCGCTCGTTGAATAATGAGGCTTGCCCATGGAATTGCAGGCTAACATTACCATCCAGTCTCCTGGCTATTCCAAAGAGGCTGTTCAAAGGTCCCGGAGTATAGTGTACTACAAAGTAAGAAGAAACTATATTAGTCCATTAGCTTAAGCAAAAAGAAAATTGCTAAGGCATAGCTTCGCTCTTCAAGTGAAGCTAGCCTAGCATTAGCTTCGCCCTGAGGCTCAGCTCCACGTCCTGCATGGAGGCAGAGTGCAGAAAATCTCCAAGTGTTAGTTTCGCTCTGAAAAGACCACAAACTTCTCTCTTACAATTCCTTATAGAATGGGAAAGATTTTTGGCTCAAGAAGTGAAGTGAGAAAATCAGTTGTAAAGTAGTAAGAAATAGCTTGAAAACAACTAAAAAAATTTAACCAAGAATGCACTTTAGAAAGTGAGAACTTTAAAAACTTTTCTTTCTTTTGAAAACTTGAAAACAATGGGGATTTTTCTTGATTTTAACAAGGGACCAATGCCATCTATTTATAGGGAATTGCCATGAGCAAATCATCATTTAAACTAGGTTAATAGGTCAGGAATTATCCTCTAGAAATTCAGAGATAGCTGACACAAACATCACAATCAAATCAAGAAAACAAAACTCAAGAAACTAGCAGGCGGCTGTCGGTCGACCGGCAGTCTAACTGGCAACTAGCCGTTGGAGTCAGTCGACCGGTCGGTCGACCGGAGGCTAAACAAAAAACAAGTCTTTGTTCTGTCGGTCGACTGGCCCGGTCGACCGACAAAACCCGAGAGCAAGGGTCAGTCAGTCGGTCGACCGGTCCGGTCGACCGGAAGACGTGCACAACCGTGCACGCCAAAGCCACAAGGCCCGGTTGACCGGTGCGGTCGATCGATCAGGCCTGAACTAGATCCGGTCGATCGCCCGGTCGACCGTTGGGCCTGAAACATAATTTTTATACGAAAAATTTTGAACTTATAAGAATTTTAAAATAATTTTAAATGGCTATATGATTAAGTAGCATGCTATAAGGATTGGTATACATGATATAAACAAGATGTAAAAATATAAAATATTTAGAGACATGTATAATTACCAAGACATGCACCTAATCTAACTATCCAAAACAAAAACCATATTTTGAAAAATGAAAGTGTGTGTGTGTTTTCTTGAGCCAACTTATCATAACCTCATTCTTTAACAAACTAATTCTTACAAAGGTTCTAGGTGATCACATGATCTACAAATTAGGACTTCTCCATATGGAATGTTGTATAGTTTGAATCCTTGAACCCGAATTGAGTCATCTTGAGTCAAAAGTACCTTTCTCTAGGGAAGAACACATCTTGAATCCTTAGAACCCTGAAACACACTTAAACACTAAAATATGATTAGTACAAATAACTATATATTTTTTGTAATTATTGTTGGCCCAAAGGCCCTTCACCCTAGTTTTGATGATGATCAACTCATGAAGTTATATTTACTAATGATCTTGTGCTAATTAGTGACAGATTTGAGATCAAGATCTTAGTAGTTGCATAGCTCAACAAAGGATAAAAGAACAAGATTTGGAGCTTGCATGATGTGATCCAAGGAGCTTTTGGATCAAGCTTGGACCAAGTCAAGAAGATGAGAAGCCTTCAAGTGAAGACTTCAAGAAGATGAAGACTTGTGTCTAGGTATAAGATTTGTATTTTTGTTTTAGTAAAAGATGTAAAGGATAGATAGTTGGTGGATTGCTCAAGTCTATATCACACACACACTCTTGATTAGAACTCTTGATTTAAAGTGCTTTCATAAAAGATTTTTATGTTTAGAAAAGAATTTTTATTTAGAACAAAGATTTTCTTTGAGACAAAATATTTATCTTGGATTTTGGTATTTCATAGTTCATATCTTTAAACCAAAATCATGATTAGAGCTTTATGTCAAAAACATAGATATTTTATTATGATTGTGTAGTGGATCATATCCATACACACTATGCTTTATAAGTTCAAAATATCTTGTTTTTGTATTTGATAAAGATTTAGAAAAACAAGTTTTGGAAAAACATGTTTTGGAAAAATACATTTTGGTTATTGAGCTAATATTTTCAAGTTACAAAAATAGACCAAAACATCTATAACATGTCTTGATTTTGTGCAAGCATGTTTGTTCTTTCAAGTATATTGGTAAAACTATTTTTGTAGAATTTCTATGTATTTTTAGGATTTTATAAAAAGATTTTAAATCCTGTTTTCTGACCTGGAGACTGGTTGACAGGCTAAGTCGGTCGACCGGACCGGTCGACCGATGTGCACAGCCCTGTGCACATTGTCAGCGCAGTGGCGGTCGACCGGGTCGGTCGACCGACCAAGAGAGCTTTGCTCTCTGGAAATATCAGTCGACCGAACCGGTCGACCGATAGAGAGAATGCTCTCTGCTCCAGTGGTCCGGTCGACTGGCAGTCGACCGCTCCAGAGAGATCTGCTCTCTGGAAATGATCGGTCGACCGAGCCGGTCGACCGGTGGCTGCAACGGTCAGAAAAATGACCGTTGGCCGGTCGACCGGCGGTCGACCGACAGCACTGACAGAACCCCAACGGCTCTATTTCTGGCAGCCTATAAAAGGGGGTCTTGTCAACTGTTTTGAGGTGAAGATTTTTGAGACTTCTTGAGCAGTTTTTCCCACTCATTTCAGAAGTTTTCTCCACAAATTTGAGAGCAAATATTTCCAATCAAAAGGGAGTTTTTATCAAGAGAGTATATTAGTGATTCTTTGAGTTTTCCTCCATAGCTTTCTTTCCTTGATTTCTCACACTTCACTTGAGCATCCATAGACATATCTATCCTATAGGAAAGTGTTGTAGTGAGCTTTTGTAATTGGTGATCAAGTGTTAGATCACCAAAGAGATTTCCATTGTATTTTGAGGAGACGGGCAAGTGTGCTCGTGTGTTAGAGTTCTTGTGTGAACTCGGTGGTTTGAGGTGCGCCCTCATTGAGCCGGTGGGCTTGTGGTGTACGGACAAGGGAGTCCGAGAGCTTGTAGGTGTTGCGGCACCGAGGAGAGATCCGGTGGGATCTTGCATAGTGGAAACCCTTCGTGTGTCGAAGGCGGGGATGTAGAGCAAGTGTGCTCGAACCTCGAAACAAACCCTTTGTGTTTGCGATTGCTTACTCTTCCCTCTCTCTCTCTTTGTCTCTTTTATATCTTGCATTTACTTTCATTGTCTTCACTTGTACATGCTTGATATACCCTTGTGCTTATATTGTTATATACTTGCGTGGGATTGCTTGTTAACACTAGTATTCAACCAAGAGAGCCAACGCGGCACCTCAACCCATTCAAGGGGAATCTAGAGGAGCTTGTCCAGAGCCTCGCAAGGGGAATTCGGCAACACTCTTGAGTTATACATAAGTGTTTAATTAAAAAAAGTTTTAATTTGGTCAACTTAGTTTTAATTCCGCATTATTTGTCCATAAGTGACCTTTAGATTAGCCATCACCTATTCACCCCCCCCCTCTAGGTGATCTTACAATTGGTATCAGAGCTAGTGCTCTTGATTTGGGTCTAACAACCTAAGAGTTAAAGATCCTCTTTTAGGCTAATCACAAGATTTGTACACACACTATGGACTTCATGTCACCACCCACCTTTGACACTCTTAACATCCAAATTTGGAAGGTTAAGATGTCTTTGTTCCTCAAAGGACTTGGCCTTAGTATATATCTTGCCACAACTAATAAAGAATATTGCTTAAATGGTAAGAACATTGAGGCTAATGCAAAAGCCCTTCATGCTATTAAGTCAACCCTAAATGATGATTATTTATCTAGGGTTTCTAACGTTGATTCGGCTTTTGTAGCTTGGAACATCATCACCTCCCTTGGCGAAAAGGATCTATACTATGCGGGGAGCGATTCGGATGTTGGAAGCGACACCTCCAACAAGTGCTATATGGTCCAAGGGGATGACCCCCTTGAGGTAAATACCGAATCCGATGATGAGGATGCTACTATGTCATATGATGAGCTTAATACATTTTGCCAATTATTGCTTGAGAAATATGACATGATTAAAAAGAATAATAAAAATTTGAAAAAGGAACTTACTTGCATGCATATAGAACAAGACTCTTTTAGAGATAACATTGCATGCTTAGAAAAAGATAACAAGATTTTGAAAAGAACATTGATTGCATGCATGTAGAAAATGATTCCTTGAAAAATAAACTTGCATGTTTAGAAAAAGAAAATAAAGTTTTGAAAAATGAGAATGTTTCCTTATTTTCAAAATTAAATGATTTATGTGAAGGGAACACTATTTTGAAGGATAAGATTGATTTGGTGGAAAAACAAAAGGAAATCGTTTTTCAAGAAAATAAATCTTTAAAAAGAAAATTTGTTGAAAAAGAAAAGGATAATGTTTTTCAAAAGAAAAAGAAAAATGATTCTTTATCTCACCATGCTTTACATGCCACAACTAATGAGATTAAGAATTTGAAAAATAAGACAGAAAATTTGAGCTCTAATTTGAGCACATGTGCATTCAATCATTCTAAGTTGGAATCTTTGTTTCAAAAGAAACAAGTTCCCCATGCTCATGCACATACTCATCATGCTCATGCTTATGGTGCACATCACGATCACAATCACACTCATAAGTATGCTAAGGTGTACACATGTACACATTGTGGCCGCAAAGGCCATCTAAGAAAATTTTGTTATGAAAGGTTAAATGTTCTTATTTTTGATAAAAATAAAAATGCTTGGGTTCCTTACAAAGCTAACCCCATAGGACCCAAGAAAATGTGGGTACCAAAACCCCCACCTTGTGTATTTGATGTAGGTGAGGGATCTCTCAAAACGTGAGAGATTTGGTGCCTTGATGGTGAGTGCATGTGGACTTGATGGACATACACTTGGATGCACCGCTATCAAGGAATTTTGGTGGGTCAACCACCATGCTAGGAGCTTTGGAGTTGGTAACAAATTCTAAACTCCTATTTTATTTATGTACATGCTTTTATGTTTATAATATCATTCATAGCATGTTCATGTTTTAAGATTTTGTGTGCTTTATGTGGTAGTTACATGCTTAGATGTAGATTTGTCAAACTTGTATGTATACATATACAAATAGTGAACTACAATTGATTCTTAAATATTTGGACTTCATGCTCACTTGTATCCACTTTATGTATTTGTATAGACTAGTTTTGATGATTCTCTTTTATACATGTTTTACCTATTTTAGTGATTTACTTCATGTATATGGGTGTTTAATTCAAATCTAATAAATATACATGTATACCCGTGAGTCTCTTGCCTTCATGCAAACATTTAATAGACTCTTTTAATATTTGGGATATGTATGCATATTGCTAGATTTGTATAATTCATACATATACCATGTAGATTATTTTTAAGATGATTTGTTTTGATAAAAATGATTTTTATGTGTTGATTGATAAAAATTTTGATTAGTCATATTTGATTTGAGCTTCAATAACTAATTTCATGTAGATACTACTTACATAACCTTTGAACACTCGATCTTCAAGAAAAGATATAATTTGGAGCTTTATGGAATATGAGTGCTTGAACTTTTATGTATTTAGTATTATTCATGAAATACATATGATTTCATATTTATGAAGGATCTTTAACTAGTTTGTCAAAAATCCATTTAAACTAGTTATCTATTCTTCAATTGATGCACATGATCCTATTTTTATGGATAAATTCTTTTGTGATTTCAAAATTTTGATGCTTCATTGTATTGAATATTAGTTTAGATGTTAGTATTTGTCAACACTTGGATTTATACTTGTACACCTTATGGACCACAAATAAATCTATATATGATTGGGTTGAATGCTTATTTGTGCCTATTAGATGTACTAGTATAGCCTTATGTTGATGATCATTACATTCTTAAACTTGTATTCCCATTTGGATTTATGTTATGATCATGTGATTTCATTTCATGTATATGGTTATTTTGCCAAAACATTAAGATATACATGGATACCTCTTGAGTCATTTGCCTTTCATGCAAATCTATATATATGGACTCAATTGTGTTAGAGATATGTATGTATGCTTCTTGTATTAACAAAACATACATATATTATGAAACATTTTTTTTTTAATAAAAATTTTTTTTTGATGATTTTCAAGGTTTTAAAAGTTATGATAATTCAAAATTTAAAGGAATATTGAGTTTTATTGTAATTTTCATGATGCCATGCTTCACATAACATTAGTACACTCACATCTCTTGAAAACATTAAATGGACTTTATGGATTAGAGTGTTTTAGTGCCTTGTGATTTATGCATATTCCATGAAAAACCTTTTGATTTATTCCTTGATAACTAGTTCGAATTCTTCATGTGTTAGATTATATGACATATACACCTAAGCCTATTTCTCTATTGGTATCATTGGTTATTTGCAATTGGTATCAATATGAACCTTTTTGGTATATACTCATATTTTGCTTTCTTTATATGTATGTATCCATCTCTATTGATATAATCTCTTCATACATATATATGATAGTTGTGTGCTTGTCTTACAATTGGTATCTTTTAAAGCACATAGATTGTTAATGCTAAGCTTAATTAGACTTCAAATTGGTATTTCATAATAAGCTTGTGCATTGTTTTTTTTTGAAATTGGTATCAAAAATTCAAAATTTGATTATTTTACAATTGGAACCATGCAAAATTGTGTTATTTGATATCTTATAATATGATCTCTTTCTAAGATATCTCAAAATTTGTTGTTATTAAGAAAAATTCAAAATTTATTTTATAAAGAAAATTTAAAATTTTTTTATTTGTATTTCCTATATGCAAGGAGAGCTTAACATCTCTTCTACATATAGATTCATGTTGAGTATATTATAATTTGAGGAGCTTGACAACTCTTCTTTTCATGATATACGTGTGTAGGGGGAGCTTCACATCTCCTCTTATGCATGACATATTATACGTTATGTGAATTAGGGCTTGTCATCCCTCTTTCATGTAATGTATATGTGTCGGGAAGCTAACTTAACGTCTTCCTCTTCATGAATTTATATCGCATATAAATTTTATTGATTGATTTGTATTTACCCCTCCTTGATCTCTTTGTTTTTAACAAAAAGGGGGAGAAAATTTGTTTGATGTATTTTTACTTTGAACCCTTTGTTGATGATTGACAAAAAGGGGGAGAAGTATTTGAGATTGTATTGTATATGCATGTTTTCATTGCTTAAGGGGGAGAAGTATTTGTCTTTCTTACTTATTATGCATATATGTTGTATTTTGCAATTAGGAGAAAAAGATTTGACTTAAGATTTGATTTTTGTTATGATTGCATCTCCTTACATTGCATACATGTCATGTGCTTTTATTGCCATATCTATTATTTCTTGTCATGCATGAGTTAAGGGGGAGCTTCTTTGAAGCTTTACTTTAATCCATGCATATATAACTCCATGAGTTTTGTCATCATCAAAAAGGGGAGATTGTTGGCCCAAAGGCCCTTCACCCTAGTTTTGATGATGATCAACTCATGAAGTTATATTTACTAATGATCTTGTGCTAATTAGTGACAGATTTGAGATCAAGATCTTAGTAGTTGCATAGCTCAACAAAGGATAAAAGAACAAGATTTGGAGCTTGCATGATGTGATCCAAGGAGCTTTTGGATCAAGCTTGGACCAAGTCAAGAAGATGAGAAGCCTTCAAGTGAAGACTTCAAGAAGATGAAGACTTGTGTCTAGGTATAAGATTTGTATTTTTGTTTTAGTAAAAGATGTAAAGGATAGATAGTTGGTGGATTGCTCAAGTCTATATCACACACACACTCTTGATTAGAACTCTTGATTTAAAGTGCTTTCATAAAAGATTTTTATGTTTAGAAAAGAATTTTTATTTAGAACAAAGATTTTCTTTGAGACAAAATATTTATCATGGATTTTGGTATTTCATAGTTCATATCTTTAAACCAAAATCATGATTAGAGCTTTATGTCAAAAACATAGATATTTTATTATGATTGTGTAGTGGATCATATCCATACACACTATGCTTTATAAGTTCAAAATATCTTGTTTTTGTATTTGATAAAGATTTAGAAAAACAAGTTTTGGAAAAACATGTTTTGGAAAAATACATTTTGGTTATTGAGCTAATATTTTCAAGTTACAAAAATAGACCAAAACATCTATAACATGTCTTGATTTTGTGCAAGCATGTTTGTTCTTTCAAGTATATTGGTAAAACTATTTTTGTAGAATTTCTATGTATTTTTAGGATTTTATAAAAAGATTTTAAATCCTGTTTTCTGACTTGGAGACTGGCTGACAGGCTAAGTCGGTCGACCGGACCGGTCGACCGATGTGCACAGCCCTGTGCACATTGTCAGCGCAGTGGCCGGTCGACCGGGTCGGTCGACCGACCAAGAGAGCTTTGCTCTCTGGAAATATCAGTCGACCGAACCGGTCGACCGATAGAGAGAATGCTCTCTGCTCCAGTGGTCCGGTCGACTGGCAGTCGACCGCTCCAGAGAGATCTGCTCTCTGGAAATGATCGGTCGACCGAGCCGGTCGACCGGTGGCTGCAACGGTCAGAAAAATGACCGTTGGCCGGTCGACCGGCGGTCGACCGACAGCACTGACAGAACCCCAACGGCTCTATTTCTGGCAGCCTATAAAAGGGGGTCTTGTCAACTGTTTTGAGGTGAAGATTTTTGAGACTTCTTGAGCAGTTTTCCCACTCATTTCAGAAGTTTTCTCCACAAATTTGAGAGCAAATATTTCCAATCAAAAGGGAGTTTTTATCAAGAGAGTATATTAGTGATTCTTTGAGTTTTCCTCCATAGCTTTCTTTCCTTGATTTCTCACACTTCACTTGAGCATCCATAGACATATCTATCCTATAGGAAAGTATTGTAGTGAGCTTTTGTAATTGGTGATCAAGTGTTAGATCACCAAAGAGATTTCCATTGTATTTTGAGGAGACGGGCAAGTGTGCTCGTGTGTTAGAGTTCTTGTGTGAACTCGGTGGTTTGAGGTGCGCCCTCATTGAGCCGGTGGGCTTGTGGTGTACGGACAAGGGAGTCCGAGAGCTTGTAGGTGTTGCGGCACCGAGGAGAGATCCGGTGGGATCTTGCATAGTGGAAACCCTTCGTGTGTCGAAGGCGGGGATGTAGAGCAAGTGTGCTCGAACCTCGAAACAAACCCTTTGTGTTTGCGATTGCTTACTCTTCCCTCTCTCTCTCTTTGTCTCTTTTATATCTTGCATTTACTTTCATTGTCTTCACTTGTACATGCTTGATATACCCTTGTGCTTATATTGTTATATACTTGCGTGGGATTGCTTGTTAACACTAGTATTCAACCAAGAGAGCCAACGCGGCACCTCAACCCATTCAAGGGGAATCTAGAGGAGCTTGTCCAGAGCCTCGCAAGGGGAATTCGGCAACACTCTTGAGTTATACATAAGTGTTTAATTAAAAGAAGTTTTAATTTGGTCAACTTAGTTTTAATTCCGCATTATTTGTCCATAAGTGACCTTTAGATTAGCCATCACCTATTCACCCCCCCCCCCCTTCTAGGTGATCTTACAATTATCAAAGCTCAAAAATGGGTGATTGTAAAATAATCTCCCCCTTTTGATGATGACAAAACATATGAGTTATTTAACAAAAAAATGAGAAAAAAATGGGAAAAGAGCTTGGAAGCTCCCCCTCAAAACATGCTATGTATATGAATGGCTATATACATGAATAAATAGTAAAAACAAGAACTTGGCATAACAAGGACATAAGAGTTTAACTCAAAACATAAAGCACATAACTCAAAACTCAAAACTCAAAAACTCAAAACTTAAAAACTCAAAACTCAAAAATCAAAAAACTCCAAACTTAAAAACTCAAAACTCAAAACTCAAACCTCAAAATGATAAACTAACTTTTTCTCCCCCTTTTTGTCATACATCAAAAAGGGTAATTATTGTTAAAAAAAAATTTCATGAGTCCATAACACAAACATTCAATTCTCCACAAATAAAAGAAAATCTAGTATAGTCTAGTAGTTTAATAAAAATATCGGCAAGTTGAAAATCGGTAGAAACATAATCAATGTCAATATCACCTTTCTCATAATGATCTCTAAGAAAGTGATACCGAATGTCAATGTGCTTAGTCTTACTATGTTGATTTGCATTTTTAGTCATATGAATAGTACTAGTATTATCACAAAATATTTTAATATGGTCAAAATGCAAATCATAGTCAAGGAGAGTATGTTTCATCCAAAGGACTTGTGCACAACAAGTCCCCGCCGCAATATACTCCGCCTCGGCGGTTGAGAAGGCTACCGAATTTTGTTTCTTGAAAGACCATGAAACAAGACAATTACCGAGAAATTGACATGTTTCACTTGTACTCTTCCTATCCACTCTACAACCCGCATAGTCGGCATCCGAAAAACTCATCATGGAAAATTGTCCGGTCTTCGGATACCACAAACCCATTTCAATTGTGCCCTTAAGGTATCTAATAATGCGTTTTACCGTAATCAAATGGGACTCTTTAGGACACGATTGAAATCGAGCACAAAGACATACACAAAACATAATGTCCGGCCTACTATCCGTTAAATACAACAAACTGTCAATCATGCTACGATAAAGTTTGATGTCTACATTTGTACCTTATTCATCCTTGTCAAGCTTTGTGATGGTAGCCATGAGAGTTTTGCTTGTCTTAGCCCCTTCAAGCCTAAATCTCTTGATAAGTTCCTTTGTGTACTTGGCTTGATTTATGAAAATCCCATCTTTCCTTTGCTTGATTTGGAGACCAAGGAAGTAGTTAAGCTCGCTTATCATAGACATCTCAAATTCCTCCTTCATGCATGATTCAAAAGCTTTGCATAGATTTTCATTAGTAGAACCAAATATGATATCATCAACATATATTTGAACTATAAGTATATCATTATCAACATGTTTGGTAAACAAAGTAGTATCTATTTTTCCTTTATTAAAACCATTAGAAATAAGAAATGAAGAAAGTCTTTCATACCAAGCCCTAGGGGCTTGTTTTAAACCATAAAGAGCTTTGTCTAGTTTGAAAACAAAATCTGGGTGTGTAGGATGAACAAACCCGGGGGGCTGTTCAACATACACCTCCTCTTCAATAAATCCATTTAAGAAAGCACTTTTTACATCCATTTGAAAAAGTTTAAAATCTTTATATGAAGCACATGCAAGTGTCATCCGTATGACTTCAAGCCGTGCTACGGGTGCAAAAGTTTCCTCAAAATCGATACCTTCGACTTGAGTGTAACCTTGGGCTACTAAAGTAGCTTTATTCCTAACAACATTTCCTGACTCATCCAACTTGTTCTTAAAAATCCACTTAGTACAAATTGTTGGTCTATCGTGGGGCCTAGGAACAAGATGCCAAACTTGATTGCGCTCGAATTGATTGAGCTACTCTTGCATGGCTAGCAACCAATAGGAGTCGCCCTCGGCTCGAGGATGTTCTTTGGTTCAAAGTGAGAAATAAATGTATAGTGCCCACAAAGATCATGAAGTTTAGAACGAGTAGTTACCCCTTTTGATACTTCACCTATAATAAGATCCTTGGGATGATGTGGATTGAATCTCCAATCTTTTGAAAGTGGTTGAGTAGTCTCCACTTTAACTTCTTGAATTTCATTTTCTTCATCACCCTTTGGCATGTCTTCAAGAGTAGGTGAGTCCTTCAAAGAAATTTTCTCCATGTCTTCATTTAGGGAATCTATTTCTACAACATTCTCAACAAACATATTAGATTCCTCAAACTTTACATGTATAGATTCTTCAATAGTCAAGGATGACTTATTGAATACTCTATAAGCTTTACTAGTGTCAGAGTAACCAACAAAAATTGCTTCATAAGACTTTGCATTAAATTTACCTAAATTATCTTTAGTATTCAAAACAAAACATTTACAACCAAAACTTTAAAGTATGAAACATTTGGCTTTCTAGAAAAATAAATCTCAAAAGATATTTTAGAAGTGTTTTTGCATAAGAAAACCCTATTTAATCTGTAGCAAGATGTGTTAACGGCCTCGGCCCATAGATAATGAGGGAGACCGTACTCATTTATTATTTTCCTAACCATCTCTTATAATGTACAATTTTTCCTCTCAACGACTCCATTTTGTTGTAGAGTGCTAGGACAAGATAGTTCATGCTTAATTCCATGTTCTTCATAAAAAGTGGTAAAGGGTTGGTTATTGAATTTACTACCTCTGTCACTTCTTATTCTTAAAATAGAAGAATCTTTTTCTTTTCAACTCTTTTCTTAAAGGCTTGAAAATATGAAAAGGCTTGATTTTTGTGTTCTAAAAAGAAAACCCATGTAAAACGAGAGAAATCATCAACTAAAATGAAAGCAAAACGATTCCCACAGAGACTTTTAGTTTGTGTAGGACCAAACAAATCCATATGGATCAACTCCAAAGGTCGTGATGTCATGATATCCTTGATTGACTTGAAAGAGGACTTGGTTTGTTTACCAAGTTGGCACGCATTGCAAATGCGGTCCTTTTCAAAGTTCAAGCAAGGAATACCTTTCACCATTTCCTTGTTATTTAATCTAGATAGATGGTCAAAAGAAATGTGGCCTAATCTCCTATGCCACAATCAAGAGTCATCATCGAGGGCTTTCAAACAAGTAGCATTACATAGCATATTAGACATGTCAATCATCTATACATTGTTTTCACGAAATCCGAAAAATATACATGCATTGGATTGTCTATCAATAACACTACATGCGAGGTCATCAAAAATAACATTAAAACCTTTATCACAAAGTCGACTAACACTCAAGAGATTATGCTTGAGGCCATCAACTAAAACAACATTTTCTATTAAAGGAGATGTACCAAGTTTAACATTACAAATACCAATGATCTTTCCTTTGGCGTCATCTCTGAAGGTGACGGTGCCACCTTCATGGTATCTTGATAGGGTTGCGAAGTTGTTGATATCCCAAGTCATGTGCCTTGAGCAACTACTATCAAGATACCATAACGCCTTACGTCATTAGGCTTTGGAATGTACCTACATCATTTAACAAATTTGTTGACTTTGGTACCCAAACTTTCTTGGGTCCTTGAATGTTAGTATTCCGAACTCAAACATGATTATGCGATGCATTAATCCTATCATAGCAAAATTTAACCAAATGATCTTTACGGCCACAATATGTTCATGAAAAGACTTTACCATACATGAATGCATGATGTGTGTGGAGTGTGGGCATGTTTAGGGTGCTTGGCATGATGTAAAGGTTATGATTTATGAACATGAGTATGAATAGCATGTGAATGTTTCTTAGAAAACATAGCCTCTAGTCTAGTTTTATCAAATTCACATTTCTTCAAAACTACTCCTAATGAATCAATTTTCTTCTTTAGCAAGAAAATCTCTTTTTCATCAATTTGTGGAAATTTACCTTTACAAGAAATTTTATATTCATCATAATCCTTTTGAGTAGAAGATAGAGTAGAAAACAAATCATCTTTTTCTTTTGTAAGAATGAAAACTTTGTGGTTGAGTGATTTATTTTCCTTTTTCATTTTCAAGTATTTCTTTTGATTAAATCATAATTATGAGATAGTTCTTCAAAAGCTTCTCCTAGTTCATCTATAGAAAGTTCACAGTCAATAGATATATCGTGAGTTACCATGCTTGTGCTTTCATTTGCCATGAAGCACATGTTGGCGGTGTCGACTTCCTCATCGGATTCACTCTCGTAATCCCAAGTATCCTTTAAAGCTTTCTTTTGTATGGCTTCTTGGAGGTGGAGGGTTTGCTTTTATTTTTTGGACATTCCGCAACAATGTGACCCGGCTTCCGACAATTGAAGCAAATGATTTTCTTCTCTTCTTTACCTTGCCATCTCCTTCTATTTTGGAACTTTGCCTTGTTATACATAATCCGAACATTCTTCACAAGAAGAGAAAGATCTTCATCATCCTCTTCTTCATCATCCTCGTTGGAGTAGGTGGAAGAACTCTTGAAGGAAATAGCTTTTTTCTTGGGAGGAGCCATCTCTTCTCTTGCTTTTCTTTCCATCTCATGGGTTTTGAGATTCCCAATGAGACCGATAAGCTCCATTTCTTCCTTATCATTGAGCTCCTTCAAAGTTGTGGCTTTGACTTCCCAAGATGGAGGGGGTGCACCGATGATCTTCCTCACTTTTTGGTCGTTGTCAATGCCGTCACCTAAAGAAGAAAGTCCATTAGTAATCTTTGTAAACTTAGTAACCATATCATCTATGGTTTCATTCTCTTGCATAGAAAAATTTCATATTAGGAACGAAGAAGGTCAATTTTTGCCCTCATGAGTGACAAGTAAGTGAGTCCAAATCTCATGTGCGGATTTGCAATAAATGACTCTAGAAATATCATTGTCATTAAGAGCTTGAAGTAAGGCACAATGTGCCCTAACATTAGCGTCAAACTCTTTCGTGGCAATATTGGACCAAGTGTCCCATCACCAAGGGGTGCACTAAAAGGTTTGGTCACCACCTTTGCAACCCGGCTCCCTAAGGATTGCAAAAACATGGTCATCTTAACCTTCCATATGGGAAAGTTAAGGCCATCAAACTTGGGTGGGGTCTTAATTCCTTAAGCCATTTTTACTAAGTGTATGAGGATGAAAAATGAATAGAGTGATTAGCAATATAAGATCTCTCTAAGGTTGTTAAGCCAAAAGCCTAGAGACCAAAGCTCTAATACCAATTGAAAAACACCTAGAGGGGGGTGAATAGGTGTTAATGCTAATCTAATGATCTTTTTAAACAAGTATGTATATATGATGCAACCAGTCACTCAAAATAAGAAATTGAAGTCGAAATTCCCGTGAAGGGCTCTAGAACTTCCCCTCTTTGATTCCTCTATATTATGAGTTGAGGCGCGTAATTGCTTTCTTGTTGAGATGAGTAAAGACTGAAAAATGCAAGTAAATAAAATGGGTGCAATAAGGTGCAAACAAGAGATATAACAAGATAGAAATGTAAAGCAATAAAAAAGCAATAAGGAAACCAATCGCAAACACAAGGAATTTGTTTCGAGGTTCGAGCCACCGCTCTACGTCCCCGCCTCCACCACCGTGAAGGATTTCCACTAAATCTGCAAAGGGAATTACAAGAGGTCTACACGAGACCAGAGTACCGAACTCCCACCAATCCAATCCTCTACACAAGAGGGATCTCAACACAAAGAAAGTACAAGTAACAAGGTGATCAAAAAGACCACAAATTTCTCTCTTACAATTCCTTATAGAATAGGAAAGATTTTTGGCTCAAGAAGTGAAGTGAGAAAATCAGTTGTAAAGTAGTAAGAAATAGCTTGAAAACAACTAAAAAACTTTAACCAAGAATGCACTTTAGAAAGTGAGAACTTTAAAAACTTTTCTTTCTTTTGAAAACTTGAAAACAATGGGGATTTTTCTTGATTTTAACAAGGGATCAATGCCATCTATTTATAGAGATTTGCCATGAGAAAATCATCATTTAAACTAGGTTAATAGGTCAGGAATTAGCCTCCAGAAATTTAGAGATAGTTGACACAAACATCACAATCAAATCAAGAAAATAAAACTCAAGAAACTAGTGGGGCTGCAGGCGGCTGTCGGTCAACCAGCCCGGTCAACCGGCAGTCTAACTGGCAACTAGCCGTTGGACTCGGTCGACTGATCGGTCGACCGGAGGCTAAACAAAAAACAAGTCTTTGTTCTGTCGGTCGACTGGCCCGGTCGACCGACAAAACCCGAGAGTAAGGGTCAGTCAGTTGGTCGACCGGTCCGGTCGACCGGAAGACGTGCACAAACGTGCACGCCAAAGCCACAAGGCCCGGTCAACTGGTGCGGTCGACGGATCAGGCCTGAACTAGATTCGGTCAACCGTTGGGCCTGAAACAGAATTTTTATAGGAAAAATTTTGAACTTAGAAGAATTTTTAAAATAATTTTAAATGGCTTATATGATTAATTAGCATGCTATAAGGGTTGGTATACATGATATAAATAAGATGTAAAAATATAAAATATTTAGAGACATGTATAATAACCAAAACATGCACCTAATCCCACTATCCAAAACAAAAACCGTATTTTGAAAAATGAAAGTGTGTGTGTGTTTTCTTGAGTCAACTTATCATAACCTCATTCTTTAGCAAACTAATTCTTACAAAGGTTCTAGGTGACTACATGATCTTCAAATTAGGGCTTCTCCATATGGAATGTTGTATAGTTTGAATCCTTGAACCCGAATTGAGTCATCTTGAGTCAAAAGTACCTTCCTTTAGGGGAGAACACATCTTGAATCCTTGAACCCTGAAACACACTTAAACACTAAAATATGATTAGTACAAATAACTATATATGTTTTGTAATCATCAAAACTCAAAAACGGGTGATTGTAACCTTAGGCCAACACTAACTTCGTTGGAAAGGAACTTGTGTCTAAAACTATTCAAAGGACTTTAAAGTCCTCTTTTTAGCTACGCCTCTAGAGCTAGCTTCGCACCCTGTCATTTGACAGAATGTGAACCACCCTGAGGGCTAGCTTCGCATAGAAGCTAAGAGAAGAAACCATTGGTTTCTAAATATCAAGTTGAGAAATTAAGGGAATTAAATCCCCTAAAAATTTTAGCAAAGTTAAATTAAGGGAGAGTGACTCCCTGAGATCACTAGATCATGGTGAATCACTCTGAATTCACCATGAAATAGCTAGTAAATGGCTACGAAAAGAGAAAAAAGTCTCTAAAAAAAAAAATTTCCTACCCGCAATGAGGCATTCGATAACCGAAGGAGGAGAGGGCGCCTCCGTAGCAGAGATCGCTGCCCTTTGCCTTCTCCTCTTTTGGGAGAAATGAAGAACTAAGGAGTTCTGAAAATCTGACTGAGGAAGAAGAAGAAAGAGAGAGGGAGTTTCGCTCGCTGAAAATTTAATTTTAAGAGAAGGTAATCTTCTCTTTCAGCCCATCGGGCTTTTATAGACATAAAAATGTCTAACTTCGCCTCCTCAAAAGGAGCACAGGCGGTCGTTTCAAATTAGTTTGAAACGGCACCTAAGCGCCTTCTCCAAGAAGCCTTGCTTCAGCCCCACCAAGGGCTAGCTCCGCTGCGAGTGCAGCGTTGACTTCGTGCGATGCTTAATTAACTTCGCTAAAAGCTCATCTTTAAATTCGCAAAAATTTCATGCTAGCTCCGTTCAAAGCTCGTCCCTGACTTAGCTGGAAATCCGTCTTCAGCTTCGCGGAAAGTTTAGCTCCACTAATAGTTTTCTTTCCTTCTCAGTAAAAGGTTTACCTAAGCCAGTCCATTCCACTTGCTTTCGAAATTCAAAGTGAAAAGTAGGGAAGCAAAATAGACGAGCAAAAAGTAAAATTTTTATTGATTCAAAAGGAAAGATACATTGGTACATTAAGATTGTCTTTGATATAATAGAATCATTGCTCCAAAGGCAAATAAGTTGTCCTATAAACTTTCAGGGTGATAAACCATCCCAATTGGACACGAAAGGTCTTCCTCCCGTACGAGGCCGTAATCCTTCGCTTAATGGCAGATTTTGCCATGAAGAAGATGGATCTTCTTTGATGAAAATTGGCAAGAGATTGGTTGCCATCAAGGATCCGGATCTTCTTTAATCAAAATTGGTAAGGGATTGGTTTCCACCAGAAAGCTGAATCTTCCTTAATAAAAATTAGTAAAGGAAGGATTTGAGACCTTACTGGTGACGTCCTCTTTCCCAAAGTGGATCATCTCAGATAAGCGACTATCAGCCTCTTCCCGAAGTGGATCATCTTAGATAAGCGACCGTCAGCCTCTTCTTGGAACGCGCAACAGCTGCTCCAGTATGTTTCTCCTGCTTATGATCAAAGTTTCAACCTGAAAGTCAAGAGGAAGTATATTCTCCATCAACAAGACGAAAAAATTGGGAGCACCATATACTACAATGCAAATGAAGAATGAGTTAGCATTAAGTAAAGAGAAAAATGTTGAATCAGAGTTTTGTTCTCTAAGCGACGTTAATCCAAGACCCAGCCCTGTTATGCACTAAGGATAAACATCAGATAAGTAGAGGGTAGCCTCGCTTACACGGCAAACCGGCCTAGCAAAAGCCAAGTCTTAGCTCCACCTAGACAGCTAGGCCAGACAGCCTTAAAAAGGTCAAGTCTTAACCTCGCATATGGCTAGGTTAGACTGGCCGGTAGGGCGCAGTCTTAACCCCACCTATATGGCAAGACTGGCTCAACCTTAAAGAGGCATGACATATTTAACAGATCTAGGCATGAACTTTGCGTGAAAAGATCCTTTGCCTGATCAGGCAAGAATACTAGCTTCGCCGGGAAGCTTTAAAATAGGGTTGAAACCTTTTTCCCGAAAGCCAAATGTAGAGATCAAGGGAATTCAATCCCTAAGATAGCTGATAAAACTAAGAAAATTAAGGGAGATAAACTCCCTAAAGTCACTGGATGGCCGAGGCTCACCAATTCTTGATCGGGTAATAATCAGAGTGAGAGTTCTCACTACTTCAGGGACCTCAGTCTCCTTGCTTGATCAATGAGGAGGGGTAATAAATAAACCTTCTAGAAAGAGAGGAGCATGTTTCTCTGAGAAGGACTATAAGAGTCCTATTTATAGGTCTCATGGCCTGACTATGCTGCTACCACTTCAAGCTTTGGTGCGCGGGCAAAATTAAAGCATTCAAATGCTTAACCTTGAGAAAGGGAATAATCTCCCTCGGGAATGCACATGAAGTTATTTGAACTTCGGAAAAGGGAATAATCTCCCTCATAAATGCAAGGGGAGTTATTCAAACCTTGAAAAAGGATGCAATTTCTCTCGTAATTCGCAAAAGCCGTTAGCCTCAGGAACAGAACGTCGCTCCATCACAGCGAGCGCAAGGCTAATGCCTGTATTCCAATTCGATTGGAAACGAAGCTACTTCAGGGAGCCCAAAGGCGAAGCTACCCAGAAGCGTGAAGCCACCCAAAAGCACGAAGCTACACTGAAGTGGATTGTTGCAATTCCTCGGCGAACCTATTCCAGCCCGAAAGTGGGGCTAAAGGCGAAGCTGAACTTAACCACCAAGGCGACGTCCAGTGTCATATACCATCAATCAAAGTAGTTCAAAGTATTTTAAAATTTGAACCATTTCATTACAGATTCATGAAAACTTTGAAAGGGGTCTTGTTGACACTCGAAAAAGGCAGAACTCCCACATCCATCTCCAACTAGTCTGAACGATGTCTAACTTATTGACATCTATAAAAGATAAGTCGAAGACATGCTGATGGCCAGAAACAAGACAACAACATGGACATTATTAATCCAATAAAGAGATAGTAAGCCACAGTTACCTTTTGGAGAGACCCAAGCAGGTTTAAGATGTTAAATTAGCTTAATACTTAGCCTGGCATAAGCCCAAGGTAAGCTTCATAGCTCCGCATGGAACTAACAGCTTCGCCTAAGCTTGGTTGGTAGCCACGCTTTAAGGCTAACTATTAGCTCCGCCTGAAGATTCCCATTTAGCCTGCTAGAGGCTGATCCAAGAGCTTCGCGCTAGAAGCCTTATCCCTGGCTGGTATGGCACCGCTATGGGCTGGGTTATAGCTCCGCCATGAACTGAGTCTTAGCTTCATATGAGGCCCTGAAGGAAACTTCGCCTGAAGCTATGAGCTAAGTCTTAGCTTCACGTGATCTAGCTTCGACATGATCTAGCTTCGTATGATCCAGCTCCGCAGTGAGCTTTGCCAGGTTATCAAATTGACCGTTTCAAAATCCCACAGGGGATTAATAGGTGAACCCCACTAATTTAGTGGGATTAACGCCACTTTAAGGGGGCGGTTACACCCGCCCACTTCGTCCCACATTAAGTGGAGACAATTAAGCCATAAATGGCAAGAAGGCGTTTGCACGAACCCTCCAGCTTCGCCAGAAGCACAAAGAGCTTCGCGGCAAGGCCATTTACGAGCTTTGCGCGAAGATAATGACTGATTCAGCTTTGCTGAATTTAAGGGGGCGGTTACACCCCACTTTTGATGATAAATAGTCCCTTACTGAACACAAAGAAGACGCACACGGATAGACATAGAGGAGATTGGCTAAAAGAAAGAGCAGAATTCCTAGCAAAAGGGCTATACTGATCTTCTGTTCTCCAATGCTCCAAACCAAGCGAGAAGGGAGTCTTATTAGGAGGGATCACCTGATCGATTGTATCATCAAAGGAATAAAGTAATCGCACGCTGATCAGATTCTTACCGGTATATTTTTCCAGAAATCTCAGAGGAGATCTACTTGTAATTTTTCCTTTTATTACTTGTAATTTCGCTCCAACTTTTTGTAAGTTTTCCCATTTGTAAATTAATTAAAAACAATTGTAATTTGCATTTTTTGAGAAGGTGGTTAAGATTAATCAGTCCATGGTGAAGATCGTAAACATCCACAAGTCAAAGATTGATGTGGTAAAGTTCAATGGTAAACAACTTTGATATGCGGAGATTCGAGATGATAAATACACTGAACACAAGAATTTTGAAGACACACTGCTTGCAAGAGAAATCAGCGGAGACTTTACAGAAAGATTGGGATGAGATGTATCGAACATCGTGTGATGTCATCAGGTCTTATTTGACACAAGACATAAAGTATCATGTGATGACAGAAACTTTTGCAAAAAAGATTTGGGAGATCCTTGAGAGTAAGTATTTGACAAAGAGTTACCACTTCCAATTAAAGAACGAAATATCTATGAGCGCATGAACAACTACACGAAGCCTCTTACAAACCTATCTAATGTGGATGAGGTGATTAAGAACGAGGACAATGCATTGATTCTATTGATCTCTCTTCCAGATAAAGAGTATGAGACCTTAGTTCTAACCTTAATCAATGATAAGTCTTCTCTTAGCTACAATAATGTATTGGCTGCTCTTGTGAATCATGAGGTGAGGCGGAATGACAAGGCGTCTTCTTCCTGTAGCACAACAACAGAGGTATTGACTACAAGAGAAATTGTCTCCATTTATCGAAAGGGCAAGAGATATATTAGTAAGCCCAAAACCTGTAACCGCGAATTTAAAAAGAACTATTATGCTTTTGGCAAGGAAGAAGAACATTGAAAGATTGATTGTCCAAGGCTCAAGAAGAAGAAAGGATCAAAATTAATAGGCAACTATTGCATAAGCGAATTATGTTACAGATTCTGACTCTTTAGCATTTTCTCTCTATTATTCCTTTAGCTTGCTATCACTCTACTAGAATGTCTGTCAAATTGCATCAGAAATTTGCGTCGAATATTGTCAATTTGCGTTGAAAGTTTTCATGTTTTCACGTTTTGTCAATTTTTTTGCGTCGAAAATGGTCGACAAAAAAAACCATCAGCGTAATTGTTGTGTTGAATTTTTGACGCAAGATGAAAATATTGCGTATGTATTTTCTTGAATTATGGAATTTTTGTGAAATATAAATATTGCATCAAAAATTTGATGCAATTGTGCAGGGAGGAATGTTGAAAATGTATTGCAAATTTTTCTTGAATCAATAAAAAATTACAACCACTCAAATCTCCAACTACAAGAGAGAGAATACACTCAACCTCAGATCTTCTCTTTGTTTAAGGTAGGGTTCTCTGTGTAGCGGTGAAAACTGATTCTTATTTTCCGTTGACCAGATGAATGTCAAGCTCTTCTGGAAGACTTCTCCTGTGATTAAAGATGGAGTAGCACAGCTCCTATCCAATAAAATCTCAAAGAGACTTAGGAATTGAACTCAGCAAGTTGGTAGAAGAGTAACTCTTTATCAGTATTCCTCAGCTGAAAATTCTGACCCCTCTTTAATGGCAACTTTAGCTACTTATAGAGATTTTAGGGGTAAAACTGTACCCTAAAAATCCTCCATATTGGGGGTTAACTCCCCTTATTATGTGGGCAGTACTTGATCGAGTAATGATGGTAATTATAACTGAGATGCAGGGCTCCTCTCCAGTTGGAACACGGGTTTGAGCTCTGTGTTTAGCCGTTGAGGTAACACTGGACGCGGGTCTTGAGCTTCGCGTTTAGGTGCCACGGTGGTTTTGAAACGCAAGCTGCAAACTCTGTGTCGAGCTTCTCGTCTGAGACGCGGGTCTTAAGATTCGCGTTTGGGCGCCACGGTAGTGTTGAAAGGCGAGCTTCAAACTCTGTGTCGAGCTTCGCGTGTGAGACGTGCACTTCAAGCTCTATGTTTAAGTACTGAAGTGGTACTGTGACGTGGGCTTTGAGCTTTGCGTCTTGGCATTGTAATGGTGTAGAGACACGGGCTTCGAGCCCTACGTTTTGCCTTTACACAAGTGGCTTTGATTAGCCTCGCCTCTGAAACATGGACTATGTTATCTGATGACTTGTCTTCAGTGATTTTTAGACATTCTAGAGAACCCCTCCAAAGTTTTTGAAACTCTATGGTAGACTAGGTGGATTTCGAAACACTTTGGACTTTCCTTTTAGCAGCAAGCTCTTAAGACTGGACTGATAGTCTTCTGAGATACCTTAAGCTCGATCTTGTCTAGATTTTAGTCTTCGTGAGTATACTATTAAACTCTTTGGAGCCACCAGAGATGATCATCATGAGTGTCCAGATACGCAGCCCATACCTTATCAGTACTCTGAGCTAGTTATTGGTGTACTATTGAACCGGGAAAAATTGCCAACTATTTTTGTCAGTGTACTATTAAACTGATTGTAAAAGTAGAGACTGAACACATATCTTGTAGAATCAATTCATATTGTCTTAGGGAATGCGGACCTCGTCTAAACTAGAAGAGGGGCGAACATCGAGTGGAGACGCGGCTCTGAATCATTTGGAGGCGTGACTCTAGATTGTTGGGAGACGCGGCTCTCATTCACTTAGAGGGCACGATCTGAATTGTTAAGAGACGTGGCTCTGAATTGTTGAAAGAACGCAGCCCTGAATTGATGGGAGGACGTGACCCTGAATTGAGGAGAGACGCGGCCCTGAGCTCTTCAACTTGCTGGAGGTGACGCAACCCTCGGTTCATGGAAGAACGCGGATTTTAGGACGCGGCCTTGAATTGTTAAAGACGCGGTCCTCATTATATTGAGGGAATGCTGTAGACTATCTAAAATTCACTGAAAATGAGTCATAAGATAACAGGTCCATGCTTCAGACGCGAGGCTAATCAAAGCTACTCATGCAGAGCCAAGACGCAAGGCTCAAAGCCCGCATCTCAACACCACTGCAATGCCAAGACGTAAAAATCAAAGCCCGCGTGTCAGCACCACATCAGTGCTCAGACACAGAGCTCAAGTCCCGTGTCTCAGACGCAAAGCTTGACACAAAGTTTGAAGCTTGCATTTCAACACCACCGTGGTGCCTAAACACGAAGCTCAAAATCCGCGTCCTGCAGCATCTCAATGGCTAAATGCAGAGCTCAAGCCCACGTTTCAACTGCAGAGGAGCCTGCGTTTGCCCTCATTATCGGGTCAGTTACTGCCCACGTAACGAGAGGAGTTAACTCCCATCATAGAAGATTTTTAGGAGACAATTTACCCCTAAAACCCCTATAAATAGCTCAATTTGCTATTGAAGAAGGGTCATAATTTTTAGCTGAGGAAATTAACTTTACAAAGAGTTCAACTATTTTACCAACTTGCTGAGCTCAAGTTTTTGCCTAAGTCTCTTTGAGATTTCATTGGATAGGAGTGGTGCTACTCCATCCATGATCTGATTGGTAGTGAAAAGGGCATTTTTATCATCATATTTACCGTCACATTTTTATATTTATTTATATAATTCTGCACATTTATTAATATTTTGTGATTTATTGTGTGCAGGCCTCGAAATAATAAAAAGAAAGAATTAAAGCTTAAAAAGAGCCCAAAAGCCCATATTTGAAGCCCAAGAGTCAAAGTGCAAATAGCAGATTGTCAAAGTGCAAATATACAAGGGCTAAAGTTGCAAATATCAAAGATGAGGGAAGGATAGAATTCTACCCAACCCTAAACTCTTGCAGGATGAGCATAAAAGCCAAAGATAAGAAGGAAATTCGTGATAAAAGATTTGGGATAATTGAGATCAAGGTAACTTGATTACTAAGTTATCTCGAAATCCCAACATAAAGAGCCAGGATCAAGCTTCCAGAAGCAAACGCCCACATGGACGGACCAGGTGAGGCCACGCGCCAAAGCGCGTGGCCAGATTCCACAAAAATGCCGCAAATCCGCGGCAAAATCCAAGATTCCGCGGCACTTTGAGCTTATCCAGAAACCAATTTTCGTGGGCAACTTCATCCGGGACTCCTCTACCTTCTGCACCTATAAATACCCCCTGCAGTGCAACGTACAGAGTCGTCCAGCGTCCAGCAAAGGGCCAAAGTTAGGATTTTTAGGGTTTCTCTTCTTTCTTCTAGTTTTGTAATTAGGGTTTCCTTTTATTTTCAAGAGAGGGAGATGGCTATGTTGAGGGTGACACTGATGTATGCTTCTCTTCTCCATTGTTTCAAGTAATGAAGGTAATTTTTATTTTATTTATGTCATTGCTTTACTTTTCTTTTTGTTCTCTTTTTCTTTTCTACTTTCTTTCTGTTGATCTTTGATGAGCATGCAAGCGATTACCGAACCACAAGTATAACAAATCTTGGTGGTGCCAACGATATTCCATGGAGATGTTCTCCTCCTCGAGGCGTATCAATTCATACTTGCCCAAGGCTTGATGATCTAATGCGAACAGCGGACTGAGATCGATCCCATGATTTATGCGTTCAACGCCTCCGAAATAAGGTAGAAAGTGTTAGGTTTTCACATATTTTCTCCAACCAAGGTTAGTTTTCTTTTCTTTTCTTTTATTTTATTTTTGTAGATTAAATCACTATTTCCCAATTCTTTCTTTTCCGATTCATTGTAAATACCACTTCCTTTCTAACTTAACTAATAAAAATAAAAACTTTAGAGAAACTTGCTTAACGCTTCCATCGCAGTCCCTCCCTGAGGATCACGACCCGCATAGCCCTGCTACCGCGGATTAGAATTGAGACTTGCACATCATATTCTTAAAACTAAAATATTATATTTTGTGTGTAGGAAATCTCAGTCAACAAATTGGCGCCGTTGCCGAGGAGGGACGGTAAGTTTATCTCTAAAACAAAATTTTAATTTTTAACTAATTCTTTATTCTTTTCTGTTTGCAGGTTTGGAGAACAGGAAACAAAAACATAGCAGCAGCAGTGGACATATTGCTATTCTGTGTCTCTGCCCTCGATGGCAGAGAACCAGAACCTACTGTTTTGCCGCGGATCCGCGGCCAGAGCCGCGGAAACACGGCAACAGTAGAGAACTACTGATTGATATTTTTGCAGGTTGCTGAAAATTGTAAATTATGTTTACTGCTCTGTTTATTTTGTTCTGTGATATACCTGTAAATTGCTAATAATTCAACAGTAAATTATTGGTTGTTAAAAATAAATATTGATTAGACGTTTGCATAATTTCAATTATTTTTTTTTACTGTTGAAGAGTGCTGGAGGAGCAAGGTACGTACGCATTGCATGTAGAATAGGACTCATCTCTTGGTTGATTTTCTGCTTTGAGTGATTCTTATCTATTTATCTTGTACACTTGCACTAATTCATCTTAAGGGCATAACCCATTAACAAGATAAGGTGGGGATTTCATCACCCTTCCTTAGCCCAAAAATCATATCCCAAGCACTCACTAACCCAAGCCTAACTTAAAAATTAGTAGATGTTGGCCCTAGGGACACTCGGACTCAATTAGGAGATTATCCTAAGGGGGAACGGTGTTGGAAGTTGACTCCTGCCAAATCAGTGTCTAGGAAGGGGATTGAGGGCCGAAAGCCCGAAGTGTGGTGGTTATTTAATTAAGGAACGTCTTTGACGGAAAACCTCCCACCACTCTTGCCCCGACCTGGCTGATTAACTTGTGGTCAAAGTCTACACCCTACCTCCCGTGGACAGTCTAACCAGTTAGGAGTCGTCTAGGTCTAGGTCTACCCTAACTTAGGTTAGAAATTTTTCTTTTTTGTTTGTTTTTTTTCTTTTGTTTGCTTTGTGTGATATGGCCTATAACAATAATTTTTTCAATTTTAATGAGGATCCATATTATACACCAACCTCTTTTTCGGATATTACCAACCCGGCATATCATAACTCTAACCAACCTAGTGTGCCAGATTGGTCTTATCCGAATCATTACATGCCCCAGTCCCAATACTATGAACAAGATTGGAATAATCATCACTACTCTTCACAGAGTCAATGGGGATTCAACACCCCTGAGCCATATGGTCAACCACCTGTTCAACCATTATCTTCATATACGTCTTTTCTCACATCACCAAGGTTTCAGTCCTCCATTGATCTATTCGATGGGTTAGAAGAAAAAGTGGATCGGTTGCAAGATACGATGAATGATCAAATTTCTAGACTTTCAAACATTCTTGAGCATCTTGATAGGAACCAAGAATCATTCTGTTTAGAAGACCTTGATCAAAATTCAATTTCATCACATCAATATGAACTTGCTCAATCCCAATCCTTGGACAAATTGGCTAGTTTTAATTTCAATGAGATTGAATTAGATTATGAATGTGAACCCGATCCCCAACTTTGCGATTCAGTTTCCATCTTCGAATCTATGTTGACTCCAGTATCCTTACCCAATTTGGACCAATTTTCTGAGCCAACATTTATTCCCATACCCATAGATCATGAAATTGAATCACCCATTTTTGATGATCATATTGAACTTGACCAATTGTGCAATTTTGAAAGTCCCATGGAAAAATTGGCAAGTTCCCATTTTTATGAGATTGAAACTAATGAGATATGTGACCTAGATTCCCAAATCTATGATCAAGTTCAAATTCCCGAATCATTATTGACTCCTGTTTTGTTACCCGACTTAGGTAATATTTTAAAGTCAGTTTTGATTCCCACACCTATCATTCCTAAACTTGAATCACCAACATTGAGTCACATTCTATTGTGGGAAAATGATTGTAGACTTGAGTTTCAATTTCTTGACTTGGACCCACCTCTTGATCCTAGCCCGACTCCTGAACCTTTACTTGATTTGAGTTTCTTTCCTGAGTCGGTATTAGATCCTGAACCTATCATTCTTGAGTCCAAGTCAACCATTTTACCAAGTCACATTCTTTTGTTGGACATAGGTATAGACCATGACTCTGTGATGATTTTCCAGGACTGGTCATGTAAAGGGAGTAAGTTTCACGAGAGGATCTTCCATGATCCTATTCATTCTGGGGACTGTAAATATGTAAATAAAAAAGAGGTCAATAAAGGTAGGTCCCGTGAACTACCACGTTATCTTGTTTGGGCCGCATTTCGTGGACCAATTAGACCACCTCCGGAACCACCACCCTAAGGTAACTTCCGCCTTCCCTTGTTCTGTTTCATGCATATATGCATTCATTCATACATTGAGGACAATGCATGAGATAAGTGTGGGGGTGGGCTTTACTAACATACTAACATAAGTAGACACTAACAAAATTTGCTAATAAAAAAAAGAAAAAAATTTAAAAAAAAATGTTATAAAAAGGACAGTATTTGACTTATTTTTTTAAGAAACCTAAGTTAGTCTTAAGGATTAGGAAAATCATGATTAGGATTTCTAAAAACTTGGTCAAAATAAATAAATTGTTGAATTTTTAGGTATAGGAGGAGAAATTGAATAAGTAGTTAGTCTTAATTTTTACCTTAATGAAATGTGCATACCAAATGCATATCTAGGATTCTAAGACAAAGACCTTGTGCCTCATAAAAAAAAAAAAAAAAAAATATCACCAATTAAGCTGATACATGTGCCTCAAGAAGCATAAGTATTCATGCCTAATGGTGTGTAAATAAAATAAAGTCCTTAGTTTTGGGGCCTAATTCACTTGAATTTGAGTCCGCGGGGTGTTTTCTCACTTGGTGCCCTAAAGCCGACCGGTTTGGGAGCCACCGACTTTAAGTTCGCTACATGGGTGGATTAGAAAGCCTAAGAAAACTGAGAAATATTATACATGTATTAACACATCTATTAGTCAATTAGTTAGGTATGAGGGCCTCAAGAAGCCTTGATACTTACACGAAAGAAAATTAGATGAGTTATACATGCTAAAAAAATTTATTAACACATCTAATAGTCAATTAGTTAGGTATTAGGGCCTCAATAAGCCTTGATGCTTACACGAAAGAAAATTAGATGAAGTTATAAAAATAATAAAGAGGCATGAGAGTCCAAGTTAAGGAATTCCTAGCAAAAATTCATAAGGATGCATATGATTTTTGGTAACGAAAAAGACTATACACAAAATTCAATGTTGATCCTTACTTAGAAATGAAAACAATTTACTTTATAAAGACTAAGTCTAAGAATGAATAAAAATGATAATCCTAAAACTTATAGACTACTTAGTCTCTTCAAATATAATTCAAATATTTTCCTTTTTATGGATTTTGTGGGTGTAATCCGCTGAAAACCCTCACGAGACAACACTCGTCCTCTAGGGTAACCTAGAGGTTTAACGGCTTGTTGCACGTGCTAAGTGCAATCGTGATTCCTACGAAAGTGAGTTAGGTTAGATTAACTTTTTCTTTTTCTTTGTTTTTACTCGAGGACGAGCAAAAAGATAAGTGTGGGGGTGTGATTGGTAGTGAAAAGTGCATTTTTATCATCATATTTACCGTCACATTTTCATATTTATTTATATAATTCTGCACATTTATTAATATTTTGTGATTTATTGTGTGCAGGCCTCGAAATAATAAAAAGAAAGAATTAAAGCTTAAAAAGAGCCCAAAAGCCCATATTTGAAGCCCAAGAGTCAAAGTGCAAATAGCAGATTGTCAAAGTGCAAATATACAAGGGCTAAAGTTGCAAATATCAAAGATGAGGGAAGGATAGAATTCTACCCAACCCTAAACTCTTGCAGGATGAGCATAAAAGCCAAAGATAAGAAGGAAATTCGTGATAAAAGATTTGGGATAATTGAGATCAAGGTAACTTGATTACTAAGTTATCTCGAAATCCCAACATAAAGAGCCAGGATCAAGCTTCCAGAAGAAAACGCCCACATGGACGGATCAGGTGAGGCCACGCGCCAAAGCGCGTGGCCAGATTCCACAAAAATGCCGCAAATCCGCGGCAAAATCCAAGATTCCGCGGCACTTTGAGCTTATCCAGAAACCAATTTTCGTGGGCAACTTCATCCGGGACTCCTCTACCTTCTGCACCTATAAATACCCCCTGCAGTGCAACGTACAGAGTCGTCCAGCGTCCAGCAAAGGGCCAAAGTTAGGATTTTTAGGGTTTCTCTTCTTTCTTCTAGTTTTGTAATTAGGGTTTCTTTTTATTTTCAAGAGAGGGAGAAGGCTATGTTGAGGGTGACACTGATGTATGCTTCTCTTCTCCATTGTTTCAAGTAATGAAGGTAATTTTTATTTTTATTTATGTCATTGCTTTACTTTTCTTTTTGTTCTCTTTTTCTTTTCTACTTTCTTTCTGTTGATCTTTGATGAGCATGCAAGCGATTACCGAACCACAAGTATAACAAATCTTGGTGGTGCCAACGATATTCCATGGAGATGTTCTCCTCCTCGAGGCGTATCAATTCATACTTGCCCAAGGCTTGATGATCTAATGCGAACAGCGGACTGAGATCGATCCCATGATTTATGCGTTCAACGCCTCCGAAATAAGGTAGAAAGTGTTAGGTTTTCACATATTTTCTCCAACCAAGGTTAGTTTTCTTTTCTTTTCTTTTATTTTATTTTTGTAGATTAAATCACTATCTCCCAATTCTTTCTTTTCCGATTCATTGTAAATACCACTTCCTTTCTAACTTAACTAATAAAAATAAAAACTTTAGAGAAACTTGCTTAACGCTTCCATCGTAGTCCCTCCCTGAGGATCACGACCCGCATAGCCCTGCTACCGCGGATTAGAATTGAGACTTGCACATCATATTCTTAAAACTAAAATATTATATTTTGTGTGCAGGAAATCTCAGTCAACATGATCCAAGGAGAAGATTTCCAGAAGAGTTTGATGTTTGCCCGGTCAATGAAAAATAAGATTCACTTTCCACCGCTAAGAAAAGAACCCAGCCTTAAACAAATGAGAGATCCAACCATTCTCCCCTCTTTTGTAATCAGATTACTGATCCGTTGTAATTTTCTTTACAATCAAATAAAGAATTTATGACATCTTTTCAATATTTTTTCTGAGAAAACAAGAGATGGTGACTCCGCTGGAGATTAGTGAGAACACTGATGAGCAAGTTATAGTGCAAGGTGATGTCACCTTCATGGAAAAATGGTCGAGTCACTTGTCGTGAAATTTGGGCAAAATATGAAGAGTTCTTAGAGCGTATCAATTTAGGACAAGTTAAAAGAGTGCAGGAGAGATTGAAGAAAACATAGATGGACGTAATATGACAAGATATAGAGGCTAAAGGTCTTATTGAAGGCATATTGCTTGATAGGAATGAGTAAAGAAAGCTGATCCATATGCCCTAACTGGCGTAATTCTCTTTTGGTTCATGTAGCCTACCCCAAATACTTGGGACAAATGGCTTAGTTGTTGTTTGTTTTGCTTTTTGTTTCCTCTCTTTTGGCTCCAAGAGCCCTAGGATGGCACGGCAGTACTGTAGGGTCTCCTTGGAGATCCACTCTTAAGTCCCTTCGGAGACTTCCCTAAGCATGGCCTATGCAAAGAGGGCTATTTCTGGTGGCGTCATGCGTATGGCCTGCGTTAATGTCTCCCACGAGACTCGTGAGGCCAACATTGTTGAAGGCCAATCTTTCAATGTCCCTTCTCTTTCTCAGCTCCAGGTTACCAGGGGTTCCCAACAACCCGTGAAGCATAAACGGAATGTTGACCCACAAAGGTGACGCGTACGTCGATAACAGATGCAAGAAGCTGAAAAAATCATCTATCCAGTACAGGACGCGATGCTCATGCCTGCATCTCTTTTGAACCGCATCAGACGCGCGAAATCTGTGTATGGATACCAAATCACAGAGCTCAAGAGGCTCGCATTTTTGAGGCTTCACCTCACAGACGCGATGTTCAGCAACGCGAGATCCACATCTCTTCTTAGAGACATAAGACCTGCATCTCTACGATAGAATGCGGGACTCATAAAGTTTGTGTTTCTCACGTGTCGCAAGAGAAACGCGATAATCAGCAACATGAGGTCCGTGTCGTTTCTCAGCAAAGGCATGAGATCTGCATCTCAAATCTAAAACGTGAGAGCTGTGTCTGTTCTACAGAACGCGAACTCCACGTCTCTGAACCCTGCGCCCCTGAGACATGTACTTGGAGTTGCGACACAAGGTTAACATTCGCTCTTTGATGGCTAGGGTCAGAAGGGAGCTGAAAAGTCCTCGCCCTCAGGGACTCGAGGCTGGTCCCTTTGATCCCCCTCTGACGGATATAAGGGACTACCTAACAAAGTAGAGGAGTTTTCATTGAATCACTCCATTATGCTGCTGTGAATGGCTCATCATAGCGGTGCTCTTTGAATGCCACTATAGATCGCATGTAAGCAAATAGTCGGTGTTCAAACGGTTATCATCTACGTCAGTCTCTCGCTAGGCCAAAAGGCATCATTCCCGCGTAAGAACTTTTCTGATGTCGAGTACCCTGAAGTTACTACGAATGTGTTGGAGTAATCGCAAAAGATGTTGCCAGAGAAGGGGGCTCAGCCCTAGCCAAGCATGGTGTCCAGCCTAGGGTGATGTGGTGGAGTAGTGGTTTTGTGGTGGGGTTAAGAAGTGGTGGTAGTTTTGGAGGGGGCAAAGGAGATGGTGGGTTTTGATGGAGTTTAGGAGTTTGAGGTGGTTTATATGGAGATGGAGGAGGAAGAAAGATGATGGTAGGGATTGGAGAAGTTGTATTCCTTATGGTTATGGTGGAGGTGAAGGAAGAGTTGATGGTGGTTAGGGTTTTGATGGAGATAAATGAAAAGGGAAGAAGGAGAAAAGGGTTTTATATTGGGATTGGAGTTAAACGAGAAGAAAAGAATTAAAGGAAGAGGTTTTTTTTGTAAAAGGGAGACGGTGAGGTGGCCTTGGCCGGCCATGTGATGGGAGAGGGTAATTGAGTAGTTTGGAGGTGATGGGAGAGGGTAATTGAGTGGTTTGGGATATTTTGAAAGAAATGTTTTGGTGGAAAGATGTAGAGGTAATGGAAGAATGGAGATTATTTTCGAATATGGTGGAAGGAAAAGGAAGGAAAGAAAAAAGAAAAAGGAATTATATGATTGGAAGAAAAATGGAAATAATTAAAGTGGCGGATTCCCAGGATTCAGTTGCGGATGCGGAAATCTTTTGGAAAAATACCAGAATCGTCTGAAAATCAAGTATCTCAGAACGACCTGCAAAAATTCTCAAAAATCATGAATATTATGCTAAGACTCATAGTGAAATCCGCTTTCAAAATTTTTTTTGGTTTTCAAATTAAAAAATCTTGGAATCGATCGCCGATATCGGTCGACACCAAATTTTGCGAAAATTTGTTAAATTATGAAAATCTCTGAAAATGTATTAAGATAATAAATATTATTCTAAAAAAATATGTGAGAGCAGTTTCTCAAAATTCAACTCCATTTGTAAATTAAAAATCTGAAAATAAACTAGCGGTGCCGATTAATCCCGATTTTAGGGTTTTTATAAAAATAATTCAAAAAAATCTGGAAAATCTTGAAAATTCTAAAATATTGGAAAATAGTGTTTGAAACTAAAATCGGTCAAATCTGAATGCCAGAAAGATTGAATTGAGTAATACACTAGGATCGGGTCCCCCGTTCAGACTAGGGCTGACTTCGACTCCACGAATCCGGATCCAATGCAAAATGATCACATAAATAATCATAAAATAAAAACAAATACATGAATTAAATTAATCAAAAAAAATACTATCAAAAAATCTAAATACAGAAGTAAGTACATATTCCGGGAACGGGGTGTTACATTCTACCCACCTTACAAAAATTTCATCCTCGAAATTTCGATAAGGGGAAGATGAACATAGGAGAGACTAGGGTCGATAATGAGTGTATGATAAATTGGAATCTTTAAGAAAGATTACCAACTCAAAATACAAAAGATCAGAAGAAAAGGAGAGATAACTCTGCACTTGTAGTTGGACTGTATAACCAGGACTCTTGTATTCCAGTTGCAAATTTTATTACCATTAATTTGCCGTCTCGACGTATTGAGGATGTGAGAGCCTAGGCTCTGATACCATCCTATAACGCCCCGATCCCGCGGGTACGGAGACGTTACTACGACGTATATACGCAAGTCAAAAATACCCTTGTGTATATACGCTAAGCATCAGTACAAGAAAGAATCAAAGTACGAAAGCATGTGGTGCATTGTACATTCCAACATATGAGTACAATTACTAAGTTATCACCAGATGTGATACAATATTACAATAATATTACATCACTGATAGGTGAAAATGCGAGAATACAAAGAGATTACAAGATTGAACAGTACAAAAGGCGCCCAAGAGTTAACAGAAGGAAAACTCGAGGGACGCATAGGGGGGCCTGGAAGAATAGGACTTCAGATGGTCTGCTAGAGATCCACGCTACCGCTGCACCTCTCAGGTCAGCAACAGGGTGAATCCACATGTTGCAAGCTCTGAGATCTAGACATGAGGATCCAGAAGAGTCAGAACTCCCCAGCGAGTGGTGATGCGAATGCCAAGTGGCGTGCATAGATAAACATATGTGTATCGATAAATTCAAGTCATAAGCATGCATTAAAAACTATGTCGTGAGCACATGCATGCAGGAACAAATATGGAGGCAGAAATTAAAGTAGATAGGACAACATCAGATATCCCCTAAACTAACATAAAATAGATAAAACTGATAAAATTGAATAAATTGATTATGAGCAAAACGATGCGTACAAGCTTAGGTCACGACTCCATGGGACTAGTACGTCAAAGGAATAATCCAAATAAGGAAACCTTCATCTATATACCTTTATCCCATCTCGTAATCTGAGCGCATACAACCCGAGTTACAAAACAACACAACAAATGGTATATTAGCATCTTATTATAATTAGGGCCATCTAAGTTGTAGGCTTTAGTATGCGTCCCATTCCACATACTTGCACTTATAACTTATTGAACAAGTTATTTTGAAACTGATGAAGTTCGACGAACAATGTTTAGGATGGGCCCCTGATCTTCACATTTATTTCGTATTAAATTCTGCTAATAAAGCTTTGCTTGCTTGATTCTAGGTCCATGGTGTGCAATGAAGAAGAAGACCCTAAATCACCATTTAATTGTTGATTAAAGGCCTATTAAGATAGCCATTGACCTAGGAGGCTGATTCTGTCAAAATCAGGGGCTGCAAACTAGAAACAGGACACAAAAACTGACAGGAGACAAAAAGGACTGCGCGCGGCTCGAAGGTGCCAATCTATGAAAGGTGCTCCATTATATTACCTTTGTTTTCTTCTCTCTAATCTCTTTTACATGTATAGCTAATTTTTCTCTCATGGCAACTAACTACTAAACACTAACTAGTTTAACTTCTTATTTGATAATCCAGATGAATCTAATAACCTCTACTTGCCCTTGCTCTTGCAAGAGCCATTGATAGCTCATGATGATGGATCAAACACTCTAGCTTCCTAACTCTCCAATAAGCTAATATTACTTTATTTCAGCTTGCTCTTATTGGGTTTTGATGATTTAAGTGTAACTTGCACTTATTTTGTTGAGTTGGGTTGTGATGAGTTACATATGGGTCATGCTTTGAATCGCTCTTGAACCAAGGACTAGTAATGGCCAATGATACATGTGAGACAACTATCACTAATAGGTTAACGTGTTGGTGGAGTCATTAGTAGTTAGTAGCCGTGAGTTTTCTTTCTCTTTCACTTGTTTTAGGAATATACCACAACCTACAAATACCACTCTTTTCTATGTTTCCTACTTTTTCGTATTTCACAGTACCTCTCTTTTCATTCTTTGTTTTCTTTTCTTTTGATTCTTTAAAACTTTGAAGAACTTTTAACATACATGTGAATCAACCGGTAAAGTTTCTATCGCCTTCCATCCTTGTAGGTTTGACTCGTTTTAGCCGCTATGCTATAACAGAAGTATCGAGGAAGCCAAAGCGCACACACTTTAAATCTTAATTTCAAAACATATACTTTTTGTGCGCGGTTTTCCACCGATCAAATTTTGGCGCCATTGTCGGGGATGGGAAACGGTTTGACTTCACGTTTTTGTTAACTTTCTTCTTGTTTTGGTGTGCAGGTTAAATTTTTAGCGTTGCAGAAGTCCACACTTTCTCTTGTGTGATTAGGTAAATTCTTGTACATTCATATACTCTGCTGCTAATTTTTTTTTATATTACCTGTACACTGTAAATAATTTTAAGAATTAAAATTTGGAAATTGGATGCTTTAAAACGGTTTAGACATTTGCATTTAGGCACGTGTCAACAAATATACTTTATTTTCTTCTTGTGTTGTTGTGATATTGATAGGAGGTGTACATATGGCATTGCATATAGTATAGGACAAACACGTGGGTGATTTACTCTCTTTATGTGTTCATTCTTATCTATATTACACACTTGCACAAATTAAACTTACGGCAAAACCCAAGACAACATAAGGTAGGGAAGTCATTTACCCTCTCCACTCACACAACCCAAGCCTAAATAAAACTTGCTAGAAGTTGGCCCCTAAGGACATCTTGGACTCATTTAGAAGATTGACCTAAGGGGAAAGTTGTTAGAAGTTGACTCTTGTTAAATCGGTATCTAAGGTTGGAGATTGAGAGGCGAAACCTCGAAGAATAGTGGTTTGGCATAATTAGGCCAGTTGCTCCGGCACTGATCTTGCCCTACCTGGCCGATTAACTCATGGTCAGCTTTCGACAATATACCCCTGTAGACAGTCTAACCAGTTAGGAGTCGTTTAGGTATAAGTCAACCCTAGCATAGACTTATTTTCTTTTTCTTTTTCTTTCTTTCTTTGTTTGTTTGTTTTCTTTTTTGTATATTGTGAAATAGATTTTAACAACAATAATTCTTTCAATCATAATATGAATCTATATATATCACTCTGACCTCATTTGACTCAGATAACTCCGACCCGGCTATGTAGAACATGAACCAACCATATATACCGGGTTGGGATTATCTGACTCAATATGACCCGTACCCCCAATCATATGACCATAATTTTCAAAATAATTTTAACTCTTAACAGAGTCCATGGGGATTCACCTCCCTCGAGTCAAATTTTCAACTGCCTTGTCCACAATTTGCACAAAGTTTATTCCCCAATTTTCGTTCATATACTCCTTTTCCTGTTCCACCAACCGAAGAAAAATCTGATTTGGAAAGGAGTATGGAAGAGTCCATACAACAAATTCAAAATTTGCTCTATTCACAATCCTTCCCACATCAAACTCCACATCCTCCTTTTCTAGAGCATCTAATTGAAGAAGAATTTGAGCTAGAAAAGTGTTTAGAAGCCTTTTGTGAAAGAATGCAAAACATGTTGGACTCATCATCTCAACCAAAATTTCAAGAATCTTACTCATCTTTTCCAGTCTCACCAATTCAAAATGAACAACCATCAATATTTGGACTTGAGTATGAAAACCCTTGCGTGAGTCCGAGCAAAATCTGATGGACTCACAATTTCACCACAATTTTCAAAGTCAACTTCCATACTCATTTTTTCAAGAAGAACCAATTTCAAAAAGTATGGAAGACATGATTCAGACTCAAACTTCTGTTACACGGCCTTTCAGTAGGTTAGACTCACTAAAGAGCGAATTGATCAATGAGAGCGAGGAAAGTCTTTCTTATCAATCTTTGACCAATCCTTATATCCTTATCTCTGCTAATTGGACCCAAGAATCATGTCATTTTGGAAATCCAACTTCAATTTCATCATACCAACCTGAACTTGACCAACATCACATCCCTGACATTTTGGCAAGTTATCCTTTTCTTGAAATTGAACTTGATCTTGAATGTGTCCCGAGCCTCATGTTAGTAACTCCATTTCACTTTTTGATTCAATAATGACTCTGGTATCTTTACCTGACTTTTTTCTATTATGGAGTCAACATTGAATCCTGTACCAGTGTACCGTGAAATGGAATCACCAATCTCTTATGATCACACTTCATTAATGGGAAAAGTGTGTGAGTATCAATTCTTTAGTTTGGACCCTATTTTTGAACCAATTTTGACTCTCATTGTTGACTTTCGACCTGATCTGAGTCAAATTTTCTAGTCGGTATCTGATTGCTAAAATGAAAGAACAATCAAAGAGTTATGAAATTACCGTGTAGCTTGTGGCTAACGGGTCGTGTCCACGAGGAGGAATGCGATGAAAGCTTTTCGGTGTTTCATTTAATAACAAAGAATTGTGTTCGTTTTTTAATTGAAAAGAGAATGGAAAGAAGGAGATGATTAAAAGAGAAATTGCAATTTTAGAGAAGGCTTTGGAGAAGGTGATTTAAAAAGCTCGAAAATTGTTTGGTTGATTATAATAAGGAAGAAAATCTGGGCTCACTATCTCACTACTAAACCATTTATTCTTCTATTGAAATCCTTAGTGTCTCAACTTGATCATGTAGGATCGTTGAGATAAGGACTAATTCGGAATTATCTCTTGTAGGCAACTATAGATCTGAAATAACTCAAGTCAACACAAATCTAAAACTAGAAGGATTAGCGTTAAGTAAATAAACAAAATAAATAACTTGCATGTAAAGGAAAATAAATCTCAGAAATTGACAAACGAAAACAAAGAGATTTATCCTGGTTCGGTCCTTGTGACCTACATCCAGTCCCCAAGCCACCCGCTTGAGATTTTCCTTTAACCTTGATCTTGCCACCCAAAATCAATACAACATGTACACCACTTGTCGAATCCCCTTCGCCAAATGTGTACACCTTCTCTTCCACCAAGAGAACACCTTTTACCTTTGTACAACTGCCTCTACAACCAAGAAGCCTCCCGTGTACAATGGTCACCTTGTACAACTTGCCTCTTCAACCAAGAAGCCTCCCGTGTACAATGAACACTTTGAGAATTACAACTCTTTTCCTATAGCCTTGATACTGAATGTGTATGTGGACAAGGTACAGTATAGGAAACAAAACTTCAGAAGACTTCACAATAGGAATTGGCTTTTGGTGAAGACTGAAGTTAGGAAAACAGTTTTCAGATTTTCAGATTTTGACTTTTGGAAAACTGATGGAAAATCTTGGTAATTGGCCTTTGGTATAACTTCCCTATTTATAGCTGAAGACTAGGGTTAGTTAAGGAGTTATAAGAGCAATTCAAATGATAGAGACGTTTGAATTCGTTGCCCAAAAGACCAGATAAAGAAAACTGTCCAACAGTCAGAAACTGCCTATAGTCGACTTGGGTTCTGAGTTAGTCGACTAAACTAGGCAAAATTTCCACTATTAGTCGACTAGGTTTAGCTAGTAGTCGACTAGGGAAATGTCTGTTGACTTACAGGTTTCTGGATAACTACTTCAAGTCGACTGCAACTAACTTTAAGTCGACTTGGGCCAAGTATTAGTCGGCTAGGGACTTTGGATTAGTCGACTAGAAAAGTCTATTAGTCGACTTGGTTTACTGTTTGGTCGACTAATTCAGAAACAGAGAGTTGGGTCAGATTCTGGACACTTGACTAGTCGACTTGGGTTTGGATCAAGTCGATTACACATGGGATTAGTCGACTTGACTTAGGTATGAGTCGACTAATGGACCAAAGAAGTGTGTGTTGTGTCAAGGCTTTTACATGCTATTCCACATATGCAACCCACACTCTATCAACTCTTCTTGGCACATCTTGATCATGTCGGACTCTTGATTCGTCATGTGTTAGAGCTCCAAATGAATTTGATCTTCACGAACGTCTTCATCGAAATAGGTTCCAACATTCTCCCCCTTTTTGATGACGACGCTTTGTGTGCACAAGTCCTCCCCCTGCAGAAAATATGTTATCTTTTCCTTCCCCTGCAGAAATGGGTTATAACAGATAGAGAAATATTTTGTTCTCCCCTGCAACAAATATATTAGTACATATATACATAGTTGATCTTTATCAAAAAATTTTTATATGGTACCTGCAAGATAAACGTTAGTTGGTACCAAATATAAAAGATCATATCTAACCTTTAGGACTCCAAATCTATTTAGAATTTGGTTTCCACCTGTTAGTATATACATAATTGCAAGAATCACATATATCATGCATGTATGAAGCAATATATGTATTTTTATCATAAACATTTAAGTTCTTTGGAATCCATATAAACTTACTTTTCTTAGTCTTATTTTTACAAAATAACTATATGGATGATTATAACATGAAGATTTTGCAATAAAACCAATACCATGATTATCATGTGACAAATTCTGAAAAGATAATAGATCATTTAATTTTTCTTTTCCTTTATTAACCTTAGTCACATTTTGCATAAGATCTTCATATTTCTTTTTGAAAACTAACATGTCTTTATCTAATATAGAAATTCTATCATTCAAAGACTTAGTTTCCATTTTCAGAAAAATGTTTTCTTTTATAAACTTCTCATTTTCAGTTTTCAAGAATGATATGACATTTTCAGTTTCATCTTGTTGAGAATTTATAGAAGAACATTGTAATGCATAAACAGAATTTTCCTGTAAAAGTTTCTCATTTTCTTTTAACAAAAATCTGTTTTTCAGTTTTTCATTTTTCAGATTCATAAATAACTCATTAAATGCATCAGAGAGTTCAGAAAACGATACCTCTTCATCTTCTATGGCCATGTAACATAAGTTAACATGTTCAGTGAATTCTTCTTCATCAGAAGATGAGGAATCACTATATTCTGAAGATGCTTCGTAGTTCTTCTTCTTTCTGAACTTCTTACTCTTGTACTTATCTTTCTTCTTGAGCAAAGGGCAATCCATCTTCATATGTCCTGGTTTATCACAATTAAAACACTTGAATTTACCTTGCTTAAGAAATTTCCTGAACTTCTTTGAGAGCATTGCCATCTCCTCTTCGTCATCATTGTCCGTGTCGGAAGATGCATGGAAGGCGAGTTCTTTCTTCTTTGAACGGTGTTGTCGTTCGTCCTTCTTCCTTTCTTCTAGCTGCACTTCATATGCTATTAGATTATCGATTAGGTTTTCTAATGTCATAGTTGAGAGATCATTCGCCTCTTCAATGGCGGTTGTCTTCTTCTCCCATTCTGGTGTGAGTGCACGAAGGATCTTTCGAACTCTTTCAACTTGGGTGTAGTTCTTTCCAAGGGATGCTAATGTATTGGTGATGTCGGTGAATCTTGTAACCATCTCGGATATGGTTTCATTCTCCTCCATTTTGAATAACTCAAACCTGTGGACAAGAACAAATATTTTAGATTCCTTAACTTTATTAGTGCCTTCGTGTGTTACCTGAAGAGTATGCAATATTTGATGTGCAGAAGTTGCTGTTGAAACACGGTTGAACTCTTCTTTGGTTAGGGCACAGAATAGAGCATTCATCGCTTTGGCGTCAAGGTTCGCGTTCTTCTTTTGATCTTCACTCCAAGCGTTGTAGTTGGTTGTGGGCTTGGTGTATGATGCTTTACGATGTTCCAAAGGTCGTAGTTGAGTGACTGCAAGTATATCTTCATTCTACACTTCTAATAGTTGTAGTTGGTTCCGTCAAATAGCGGTGGACGTTGTGTAGAATGACCTTCTTTGTATTGGGATGATGAAAACTCCGTTGCCCTCTTTGTTGTTGACTTGTATCTGCCCTGATATCAAATGTAGGATCAGAGCGTGTACTCCGGTTGATGAAGTAGGAATGTAGATGCCGGTTGATGACCCTCGCTCTGATACTAAATGTAGGAATTGGTATGGTTGTTGCCTGTTGATGAACTTGGCTCTCCCCGGCTCTGATACCAAATGTAGGATAGTTGAGATAAGGACTAATTCGGAATTATCTCTTGTAGGAAACTATAGATCTGAAATAACTCAAGTCAACACAAATCTAAAACTAGAAGGATTAGCGTTAAGTAAATAAACAAAATAAATAACTTGCATGTAAAGGAAAACAAATCTCAGAAATTGACAAATGCAAACAAAGAGATTTATCCTGGTTCGGTCCTTGTGACCTACATCCAGTCCCCAAGCCACCCGCTTGAGATTTTCCTTTAACCTTGATCTTGCCACCCAAAATCAATACAACATGTACACCACTTGTCGAATCCCCTTCTTCGCCAAATGTGTACACCTTCTCTTCCACCAAGAGAACACCTTTTACCTTTGTACAACTGCCTCTGCAACCAAGAAGCCTCCCGTGTACAATGGTCACCTTGTACAACTTGCCTCTTCAACCAAGAAGCCTCCCGTGTACAATGAACACTTTGAGAATTACAACTCTTTTCCTATAGCCTTGATACTGAATGTGTATGTGGACAAGGTACAGTATAGGAAACAAAACTTCAGAAGACTTCACAATAGGAATTGGCTTTTGGTGAAGACTGAAGTTAGGAAAACAGTTTTCAAATTTTCAGATTTTGACTTTTGGAAAACTGATGGAAAATCTTGGTAATTGGCCTTTGGTATAACTTCCCTATTTATAGTTGAAGACTAGGGTTAGTTAGGGAGTTATAAGAGCAATTCAAATGATAGAGACGTTTGAATTCGTTGCCCAAAAGACCAGATAAAGAAAACTGTCCAACAGTCAGAAACTGCCTATAGTCGACTTGGGTTCTGAGTTAGTCGACTAAACTAGGCAAAATTTCCACTATTAGTCGACTAGGTTTAGCTAGTAGTCGACTAGGGAAATGTCTGTTGACTTACAGGTTTCTGGATAACTACTTCAAGTCGACTGCAACTAACTTTAAGTCGACTTGGGCCAAGTATTAGTCGACTAGGGACTTTGGATTAGTCGACTAGAAAAGTCTATTAGTCGACTTGGTTTACTGTTTGGTCGACTAATTCAGAAACAGAGAGTTGGGTCAGATTCTGGACACTTGACTAGTCGACTTGGGTTTGGATCAAGTCGACTACACATGGGATTAGTCGACTTGACTTAGGTATGAGTCGACTAATGGACCAAAGAAGTGTGTGTTTGTGTCAAGGCTTTTACATGCTATTCCACATATACAACCCACACTCTATCAACTCTTCTTGGCACATCTTGATCATGTCAGACTCTTGATTCGTCATGTGTTAGAGCTCCAAATGAATTTGATCTTCACGAACGTCTTCATCAAAGTAGGTTCCAACAGATCATAGGCAAAACTTAAGATTGACTTTAGAAAGTTTGAAGTAAAGCATATAAGATGGTTGGAAAAGTTCACTCTTTTCTTAAGAAACCATTTTGAATCGAATGTTAAATCATCAAGCGCGAGTAGCAAGTATGAAATAAAAATAGTTCAAAAAGCGTTCTTAAAAGAAGTAGGAGTTTAAAGATCAAAACCCATCCTCATGTGCCTTTAAGAGCACTTTCAAGAGGAAAGGCTTTAAGTTAGGCATGCAAATGATTCATTGGGTCTTTTGCATTAAAATCAGAAGAGAAGAAGAATTAGAGAGAGATACAATAGTGAGCCTAGAAAATCGATTTAGCTACTCATGGGAAACAAGAAACAATGCAAGTAATTAAAGTAAAACATACTGTAAAATGAGTAGAAGAAAATGGATCTCGACTCTTGTATTGATGTCACTTCAATCTTCAAGTTACAAGCACTCAATTCCTCTCTCTCACAAGTATTTGTACTGGACTACAAATTACAAAACAAAATACAACTTTTACACTATCTAGCAAAGAGCCTAAATCCTTAAAGAAATAACAAAAATTCTAATTCTAGTCTTCGCTTCATTTTCAGTACAAAACCCTAGCTTTGATAGGCAAAACCTCAGAGGGCAGGGAGCGAGGAGATAAGGGGAGCAAACGTTCCCCTTATCTCTGCCAACAAGCCGCGGATCCGCGGCCTGGATGTGACCAGTTGGCCTCATCCCGGTGGAGAGTCTGTTGGCATGGCTTTGGGCTTCCTTTGTCTTGTTGGATTTACTGTTGCAGCTCCCAGATTTGACGAAACGATCTTTGATTTGTTGGCTTCAACTGCTCGATTTGGGAGGATTCATTTCAACCGGTTTTCAACCTCTCTGATATGCCAAGATTTGTCCTGATTCCCTGATTTCGAATTTATTCTGAATTAAGTGGGCTTTTGGGCTCGTTTCTCTGGCCTATCCTTTAGCAATGGGCCTGCATTTTATAAAGAACAATTGGACTTATTAATATGATTTATTTAGATATCAAGCATGAAAATGTGACAATATGTATGCAATATATTTGACCGATCACACCCCCACACTTATCTTTTGCTCGCCCTCGAGCAACATATCAAAACTAATCTTAATCAATTATTAGACCACTTTTGCAGGTCACTCAATTGCACTGAGCATGTGCAACAAGCCGTTAAACCTCTAGGTTACCCCTAGAAGACGAGTTTTGTCTCGTGAGGGTTTTCAGTGAATTGCACCCACAAAATCCATAAAGAAAGAGAAAAAAGTTAGTATTTTCGAAAAGCATTTTGAAAAGAGAAAATATTTGAAGTATATTTGTGAGAGTTTAAGTAATCTATAAGTTATAAGAATATCAAATTTTCATTCCTAAACTTAGTCTCCATTCAAAACATGTCATCAATCAAAGTAAGGAGTCAAATTGTCTTTCTCATCTCGTCTATTACTTTACCCTGAGTCATATGCACCATCGTGATTGTGAAGTTTGACTAAGGGTTCTTTAAATTAACTCCTGTGCCTTATTTACATTTATTTTTGGTGGAATTTATTCCTCAATTTCATTAGGCTTTCTAATCTGCCCATGTAACGAGCCTTTAGTCGGTGACACCTAAACCGGACAATTTTAGGGCACCAGATGAGAAAACACCCCTAAGGACTTAAACACTCGAGCAGACAAGGCCACGAAACTAAGGTTTTTATTTATAAAATGTGCCCCTTTTAGGCGTGAATACTTATGCTTCATGAGGCACAATTACCCAGCTTAATCAGAGGATTTATATATATATATATATATATATATATATTCAAACTTATCTAATTATCTTTTGCATAAATACCAAGGCTTGCTTAGGCCAAAGCACCTAGATAATCAATATTAGATTTGTTTATAATTATTATTATTATTTTTTACACATATATACTTTTTTTATAAGGCATATGAGTCTTTGTTTTTAAACCCTAAGTGTGTAAGTGTATTTAGTGTGCATATTTCATCAAGGTAAATTTCAAGACTAAATTACTTTCACAAATTTCTTCCTAACCCTAAAAATCAAACAAGTCATCTTATTTTGACCAAGTATAAGAAATTCTAATTATGATTTTCCTATTCCTTAAAATTGACTTAATTTCTTACAAAAATATATCAAAATAATGTTCTTACCTTTCAAAAAGTTTTTTTTAATATATATATACAATATTTTTTTTTCTTTTTTATATTAGTCATGTTAGAGCCCTCCCCCACACTTATCTCATGCATTGTCCCCAATGTATGAATGAAATGTATACATGAATGAAATGAAATGTAAAGAGGTGCATATATTATACAGGAATATGTACAACATCAAGTTTCTCCCACACCTAGATCTTTTTCGGTCTTATCCCTCTAGCTCTCTTCCCGTCATTCCAATGGGTCCTCTTTATAGGGCATAGTGGGGAGGCCAATTTTTCTGTCATTTTAGCTCTCTTCCTCTCCAGTCTCAACTTCTTTAGGTTTTCCATCCTCATATTTTTACATTTATTATTCAAAAATTGATCACCACCACACTTCTCAGTTGGAACTTCCTCACAATGAATGCCTAGGAATTCTAACTCAGTTCCATATATCTCCTCAAAGCTTAGGTCAACACTTTCCCCTAGAGATGTGTAATTAACCAAAAGATCCCTAGTTGGTTCATCCAAACACATGAGTTCTTCTTCAAAGAGGTTTTTAAAGGGTATGTCAATCGGAGGTTCTTGAACTATATTCTCATGTGATACATTATTGGTTGGCTCATCGAAAGTGAAGACATTCAAATCAAATTTTCCCTTTTTAAAGGGTACTTTAATATTAAAATCTCCGATATATGCCTTCTCATCAAGATAATCGCATTCATTCTTAAATAATTCATTAAGAAACAGCGACTCATCTTCTATATCTTCACTCTCTTCATCACAATTATTTTCAATAAAGTTTACCTTAAATGTTTGATCTCTTATCTTACGAGGTTGTTTTTCTAGGTTGAAGACATTGACTTCTCTAGTCATATCCCCAAAAGTTAGCCTCATGGACCCATCCTACAATTGACGATGGCATTGGCAGTAGAAAGGAATGGTCGCCCTAGGATAACAGGAGTTTGAGCCCTATGATTGGAGTTAGACACAGGTTGTGTCTCTAGAGCTATGAAATCAACAGGGTAAATAAACTCCCCCACCCAGATAAGGACATCATTAATCTCCCCTTTTGGAACTTTCACTGAACGGTCAGCTAGTTGGATAGTGACTCAAGTTGGACTAAGATCGCCCAACCCGACTTGTTGATAAACTGAGAATGAAAGCAAGTTGATACTTGCCCCCAAGTCAAGAAGTGTACGACTAATCTCGGCTTGTCCTATTGTGCAGGTAATGGTTGGACTACCTGGATCCTTGTACTTAATAGGGATCGGACCCGATAGTAGCTCACTAATGTTAGTGGCTAAGAAGACCTTTTTAGGTACATTACTCTTTCTCTTCTTGGTGCACATGTCCTTAAGAAACTTAGCATAAGATGGGACTTGTTGGATGGCATCAAGAAGTGGCACATTTATCTTTACTTGATTAAAGATCTCAATTATCTTAACCATGTGTGGATTTTTCTTATTTTTCAGCCTATTAGGAAATGGTGCTGTAGGCTGGTACACATGACTGGTTGACTTATCTTTTTCAGATTCATCAAATTTAGGAGGAGTGGGATTAGATGAGGTGGATGCCGAAGTGTGATTGTGCTGACTAGGATTAGGTGGTGTTGACACTTAATTATCAACTTTCTTTCCCGACCGCAATGTATGAACAATATTACAATTATTCAATGATTGATCCTCAATCAAATGAGCTTATTGTGAATTTCTAGGATTCATAATTGATTGACTGGGCAAGGTACCCTTTTGCCTCTCATGTTATGGGTTGGCTAACTGGCTCATTTGACCCTCTAGCCTCTGCATTGTTTACATGAGGGAATCTTGGTTCTTCATGTGCCTTTCCATGTTTCTTTCAAAATCAGTCATTCTCCTTTCGAGTTGAGGATTCTGGAAGGAAGATGGTGGAGCTTGGTTGGGAAAATTTTGTTGATAATTTGAAAAATTATTGGGAGAATTGTGAGGGTGATTGGAAAAGTTGGGCTGGTGATTGAAAGAATTATTGGAATGATGGAAATGGCTTGCATGGTTTGACCGTGGGTGGTCATTATTTTGTTGGCTCCATGAGAAATTTGGGTGATTTTTCCAGCCAGGATTGTACGTTGGAGCGTAAGGATCATTGTTCGGCCTTGAAAAGGCCGCATTCATCGGTTCAGAAAAGTGTTGGTGAGCTTGAAATACAGGACACTCCTCAAACACATGATTCATGGTCTGACAGTAGTACAACCCGGAGTTGGAAATTAGTTCGGGCTGACTTGATTGACTGGACTTGGTTCCTTTATTTCTAAAGCTTCTAGTCTTCCCGCTAGGTTAGCTAACTTAGCCTCGTTAGCTATGGATGATTTAATCGAATGGAGACCTCTTTTTGAAGAGATAGAGTTTGGATTTCTAGAGCTTTCACTAGAAGGTTCCCATTGGATGGTCTTTTCAGCTAGATTCTCATATAAATCCCATCCTTCATGCTCATCCTTCTGCAAGAATCCCCCTTGGCACATGCTTTCTAAGAGGGTCTTGGTAGAGTAGTCTAAACCGTCATAAAGAATTTGGCATTGTCGCCATTTCTCTATTCCATGATGAGGACATTGGACAAGGAGGTCTTTGAAGCATTCAAAGTACCTCCAAAACGGTTCACTAGGTTCTTGCTTGAACTGCATGATGTTTTTCCTAACGCGAGCGATCTTGTGGATTGGATAGAATATCTTCAAGAAGACCTTGATGAAACCATCCCAAGATGTGATAGAGCCGGTCGCTAAGCTGTAGAGCCATTTCTTGGCTAAGTCCTTAAGAACAAATGGGACAAATCTCAACCTTATAGCATCATCTGCAAGGTGTGAGATTTTCATCATTAAGCATACTTCTTCAAATTCTCTTATGAAGAAATAAGCATCTTCGGAGTCTAAGCCATAGAATTTAGGGAGTGTATTGATGAACTATGGCTTAAGCTCAAAGTTGTGTTCACCAACCGATGAAAGTTGGATGCAGGATGGAAGTGATGTTCTAATGGGATAGAACCTATCCTGCAAAGATGTCAGTTGATCCATAACCGAATCTGATCTTGTTTGGAACTTCGGTGGTGATGTGTTTCTAGTTAACCTAGATGAATTAGGGTCTCTTGATCACACTTGCATACACAAACACAATCACAAACAAGTTCACCGATAGTCAAGAAGAGAAAACAACCAAGCCTAGTCTAAGGTAACCTTGACCTAGACAACTCCTAACTGGTTGATTGTCCATAGGAGGTATAATATAGACTTCGACCACAAGCTAATCAGCCAGGTTAGGACAAGATTGGTGGGAGGTTATCCGTCAAAGACGTTCCTTAATTAAGTAACCACCAACCTTCGGGCTTTCGGCCCTTAATCCCCTTCCTAGACACTGATTTGGCAGGAGTCAAATTTCAACACCTTCCCCCTTAGGATAATCTCCTAATGAATTCGAGATGTCCCTAAGGCCAACGTCTATCAGATTTACTTAGGCTTAGGTTGTGCGTGCTTGGAGATGGTTTGTGGGCTAAGGAAGGGTAATGACTTCCCCACCTTATCTTGACTTGGATTTTTCCCTTAGAATTAATTTGTGCAAAGTGTGCAAGATATACAAAAGTAGCATTCAAAAGCAAATATCACCCAAGAATGTTTCCTAAACTATATGCTATGCATACATACCTTGTCTCCAGCTATCTTCAACAGTAATTGTAAAATAAACGTAATTAGACAAATGCCTAGAATGCAAGTCTAAACATTTTTTAAGAAATTAACAATCACTCAAATTACTGTTGGATTAAAATAGGGATGGTGGATAGCAGATATAGCAAGAATATAACGTACAAAAACTGAATTTTTTTGCGAGCAATATGTCCTGCAAAAAAAAGGAGTTTTAGTAGTCCAATGAAATTTTCAACTTTTGCAACACAATTTCTTGAAATTCTGTTTCCTACTTTCGAGAGTAGGGGCACAGAATTTGCAAGTCTTCTTTTGCAAAGCTTGAATGCTAGATCTGAATCTTCAAGTCCCTGAAACAACACACCAAACTTGTTAAAAAAACAAATACATTGTTCCCTCCCCAGTAACGGCGGCAAAAATTGATTGCTAAAATGAAAGAACAATCAAAGAGTTACGAAATTACCATGTAGCTTGCGGCTAACGGGTCGTGTCCACGAGGAGGAATGCGATGAAAGCTTTTCGGTGTTTCGTTAATAACAAAGAATTGTGCTCGTTTTTAATTGAAAAGAGAATGGAAAGAAGGAGATGATTAAAAGAGAAATTGCAACTTTAGAGAAGGCTTTGGAGAAGGTGATCTAAAAAGCTCGAAAATTGTTTGGTTGATTATAATAAGGAAGAAAATCTGGGCTCACTATCTCACAACTCAACCATTTATTCTTCTATTGAAATCTTTAGTGCCTCAACTTGATCATAGGCAAAACTTAAGATTGACTTTAGAAAGTTTGAAGTAAAGCATACAAGATGGTTGGAAAAGTTCACTCTTTTCTTTAAGAAACCGTTTTGAATCGAATGTTAAATCATCAAGCTCGAAGAAGCAAGTATGAAATAAAACAGTTCAAAAAGTGTTCTTAAAAGAAATAGGAGTTTAAATATCCAAACCTATCCTCATTTGCCTTCAAGAACACTTTCAAGAAGAAAGGCTTTAAGTTAGGCATGCAAATGATTCATTTGGTCTTTTGCATTAAAGTCAGAAGAGAAGAAAGAGGTACATTAGTGAGCCCAGAAAATCAATTTAGCTACTCATGGAAAACAAGAAATAATGCAAGTAATTAAAGTAAAACATACCGTAAAATGAGTAGAAGAAAATGGAGCTCGACTCTTGTATTGATGTCACTTCAATCTTCAAGTTACAGGCACTCAATTCCTCTCTCTCACAAGTATTTATACTGGACTACAAATTGCAAAACAAAATACAACTTTTACACTATCTAACAAAGATCCTAAATCCTTAAAGAAATAACAAAAATTCTAATTCTAGTCTTCGTTTCATTTTCAGTACAAAACCCTAACTTTTATAGGCAAAACCTCATAGGGCAGGGAGTGAGGAAATAAGGGGAGCAAACGCTCCTCTTATCTCCACCAACAAGTCGCGGATCCGCGGCTTGGGCCGCGGATCTGTGGCCTGGATGTGGCTAGTTGGCCACATCCAGGTGGAGAGTCTGTTGGCGTGGCTTTGGGCTTCCTTTTGTCTTGTTGGATTTACTGTTGCAGCTCCCAGATTTGACGAAACGATCTTTGATTTGTTGGCTTCAACCGCTCGATTTGGGAGGATTCACTTCAACCGATTTTCAACCTCTCTGATATGCCAAGATTTGCCCTGATTCCCTGATTTCAAATTTATTCTGAATTAAGTGGGCTTTTGGGCTTGTTCCTCTGGCCTATCCTTTAGCAATGGGCCTGCATTTTATAAAGAACAATAGGACTTATTAATATGATTTATTTAGATATCAAGTATGAAAATGTGACAATATGTATGCAATATATGTGACCGATCCCTTTGAGTCCAAATCCATCATCTTCCCAAATCATACATCATTGTTTGACAAGAATGTTGATAAAAATGACTCAGTAATTATTTTTGAAAATTGAAAATTAGATGGGGATAAATTTTTAAATAAGACCATTCACTCAATCAACACTTTATTGGGTCATATTGGAGAGGTCACTGGTGAGTTTTTGCAAGATCCACGATATCTTCATTGGGTAGCAACGCTTGGCTCAATCAGACCACAACCGGAACCACCACCATGAGGTACTTTTCCTTCTCTTCCCATTTGTTTCATGTATATACACATTCACGATGCATTGAAGACAATGCATAAGATAAGTGTGGGGGAGGGTTTACTAGTTTTACATTTTCTTTCTTTTACACTTATTTTTAATTTAAAAAAATTCTTTGTATAAAAACTTTTTCTTTTCTTTTTACAAAACTTTTGAATTAAGAAAAATAGTTTTGATTTATTTTTAAGAAAATTAAGATTATCTTAGGAATTAGGAAAACCTAAAATTATGAAATTTTAAACCGAGTCAAAATAATAGATCTTGTTTAAATTTTAGGATAAGAAAGTAAGATTGAAAAGATAATTTGATCTTGAATTTTTTGTCTTAGATTTATGCATTCCACACGTACACAATTTTTGGGATTGAAACAAAGCTGAAATGCCATAAAAAAATATATATTAAAAATATATATATATATAAATAAAACAATATTATGATAATAAAAATTACTTATTGAAGTTGGGAAATTATGCCTCAGGAAGCATAATTATTCATACCTAAAATGGTGGATAAAAACAAAATAAATCCCCTTTAGTTTTGTTGCCTTGTTTACTCGAGTCCTTAAGTCCGAGGGATGTTTTCTCATCGTGTGCCCTAAGATCATCTGATTTGAGAGTCTCCGACTAAAGGCTCACTACCCGGGTAAATAAGAAAGCCTAAGAAAACTAAGGGAAGAAAAAGACAAATATATATATATATATAATATAATAATATAAATAAATGGCATGAAAGTTAGAGTCGATATCCCAAAAACCTTCACTGTTCACAAAGTGCATATTTTTCTATGAGTTTTATGAAAGATCAAAGAGTCAATTCAACTTTAAATTCTTACACTTAATTTATGACAAGATTTTGCATTTCGACTTAGTTTAAGGAAGATTAATTTCTGGTTAACCTATGACCTTGGATCACTTATATTTTCATAAAAATACTTCAACACTTTTCTCTATTTCAAAAATGCGTTTTCAAAATACTAAAATTTGATTTCTTTCTTTATGGATTTTGTTGGTGTAATCCGCTGAAAACCCTCAGGAGATAAAACTCCTCCTCTAGGGGAAATCTAGAGGTTTAACGACTTGTTGCGCATGCTCAGTGCAATCACGTCACCTGCGAAAGTGGTATAATAATTTTCTTAAATTTTTTCTCGGAACGAGCAAAAGATAAGTGTGGGGAAGTGATTAGTCTCTAATTTTGCATAATTTTTACCTCATCTTCACATTTATTTCATATTAAATTCTGCTAATAAAGTTTTGCTTGCTTGATTCTAGGTCCATGGTGTGCAATGAAGAAGAAGACCCTAAATCACTATTTAATTAGTGATTAAAGGCCTATTAAGATAGTCATTGACCTAGGATGGTTATTCTGTCAAACCAGGGCCTGCAAACCAGAAACCGGGTACAAAAGCTGACGGAGACAAAAAGGATTGCGCGTGGCTCGAAGCGCCGCGCGCGGCCGCCACAAGGCCGCGGAAACGCGGCTGCGGAGCGCGGCTGGCTTCGGGCCAGGGATTGTCCCCCTGGCCCCTGTTCCCTAGTGCCTATAAATAACCCCTGGGGTTCCAGAGCAGAGGATATGCAATGTTTTAGGGTAGTTTTCATCTCCATTTTGTAGTTTAGGATAGTTTAGGTTAGTGTTCTTCTTCCTCCCTTATATTTTCCATTTCTTGTAGATCTTGTAATAGGGAGAGAGAGAGAGTGGTACATGTTGGGAAGCAAGAGTGCCTGTAATAGAATGTGACAATCTATGAAAGGTGCTCCCTTGCTGGTTGAGATGAACCTGCACAAAAGAATACAGAATTTCAGAACTTAAAAATAGAGATGTGCAAGTGCTCAATTCTACCGCAATAGCAAGTGGCTATGTGGGTCGTGATCCACAAGGAGGGACTAGCGATGGAAGCTTTTCTAGCAAGTTCTCTTTTATGCTACCATTAATGATTAAAGTTCTTCTTTAGTTTCTTAAAAAGATGAGAAAAATAAATTACAATGAAGTTAGGCAGAAAGTGAGAGATTGGGAAGATGGAGAAACCAGAATTGGATATGTACAAAGAAATGGAAAAGGAGTGATAAAAGAAGTGGCTGTTGTTGATCTAATCTAAAGAAATAAAAGAAAATAAAGAAAAGATTAAAGAAATACTTACCTCCTTTGGTTGATGACTTACCTGGAACCCTTGCATGTTTTACCTTACTTCGGAGACGTTCAACGCATAAGCCATAAGATCGAGCTCAGTCCCTATTCGTATTACATCATCAAGACAAGAATGAAATGATACGGAGTCTTGAGGAGGAGAACATCATCATGAAATATCGTTGGCACTCACACAAACATTGTTATACTGATGCTTTTAGATTCACTTGAATGCTCATCATAACCAAAAAGAGAAAAAGTAGAAAGAAGAAGAAGGAAACAAGATTGGTGAGAGGTATCCATCCCTAAACAATAGGCCTAATTATGCCAAATCACTGTTCTCTGAGATTTTGCCTCTCAATCCCCAACTTTTGACACTGATTTAAGAAGAGTTAAATTCTAATCAAATTTACCATTAGGTCAGTCTCCTATTGAGTCTGAGATGTCCTTAGGGCCAACGTTTACTCAGTTTTAGTTAGGCTTGGGTTAGTAAGTGAGAAAATTATTTATGGGCTAAGAGAGGATAATAACTTCCCTTCTAATCTTATTTATAGGACAAGCCCTTGATTTTTAGTGCAGTGTACAAGTATATAGCAAAAATGTAACACTCAAGCAATATATCATAAAAGAATGAACCCTATACTAAATGCGATGCACATATACCTTGGCTCAGCACTCTTCAACAGTAAATAGAAAATGTAATGAAATAGACGCGTACCTAAATGCAAAGTCTAAACTGTTTTTAGCATTTATAAACACCAAGTTACTATTGACTTAATTTAGAGGGCAGAGTAAGTTAAATAGGGAAACTAAATATTGCAAAATACTAAAATTTTCAATTCGAGCAACCTTCAATCAAATAGAGTGAATAATTCACTTTGATTGCAGAACAAAATGTGGCCTGGCCGCGTTTTTGCAGCAATGCAGAGAGAAATTGTTCTCTATTTTTTAGAGCAGAGGCACAGTGCTGCTATTTATGTCCTGCAGCTGTTAGAATCTAGAAATTAATACCTGCACACCAAAATAGAGAAGAAAGTTAACCAATAAAGTAAATAAAAAATAGTTACTTATTGTCTCCCCCCGGCAACGGTGTCAAAATCTGATTGAGGTTTACCTAAGCAGAAAATACATATATTCAAAAATGAAGAATATGAGTGCAAGGTATTCAATTGAGAAAGATGTAAAAAGGAGAAGATGGTAATCTTGGAAAATGGGAAAATAAGTTAAAGAAAGAAATAAAAAGTAAAGAATTGGTGTTTGAAATGTGATTCTAAACAAATGAATTAAAAGTTTAATTGAAAAGAAAACTTCCCTCCTTTGACCAAATGCTTACCTTGAATCTTTGGCGACAGTGTTTCCTTGAAGTGGAGGCGGTCAGCACATAGACCATAACAATTGATTTTTCGTCTCTTTAACATAACATCATCAAGATGGCACAAGTATGAAATGATACAGGCTGAGATCAGAACCCATCGTCATGAGCTATCAGTGGCACTTGCAAAGGCAACACTCTTTCGATGCTATAAGTCTCATAAATTGCAATTGATAACAAAAAAGGAAAAGTAAAAAAGAAGAAGAAGAACACAAAAATAAATAAGAACATAAAATTTAACTTTAGATTCAATGAAGTAACAATAAAAGAAGAGAGAAACAACTTACACATGTGTCACTCTCAGTACAAGCTTTACTCTCATTCTCTCATGAAACTCTAATCTCTACTGAGTTACATAAATGAAAACTAAAAATTACATAAAAAATAAAAATCTATACTAAATTAGAACAAAAACTAGCCTAAGAATCTATCTCTGCTTCATCATCCCCTTTTTGCTTTCAAAAATGCAGTATTTATTGGCGAAATGGAGAGGGGAGAGGAGTGTACAGATAGGGGGAGCAAATGCTCCCCCATTGGTAGCAGCAAGGCTGTGAAAATCTGCAGATTTTGCCATGGATCTGCAGCCAAGATGTGGCTAGGTGACCATAATCTTGGAGCAAATCATCTCCTTGCTTTGTTTTGTCTTTTTATCCAACTTGTTTCTCGATTGGTTTCTGGATTTGATGATATCACTATTGATCTTTAGCTAACCGAAATAGATTCATAAAAATCTTAATTTAATCAGTTTTCATTTGGTGTTATCTCTCTAATTTTCTCTGATCTTCAGCTGAACATTTGCCCTAATTCTTGATTTTGATTTAATCTGAATTTCAGTGGGCTTTTGGGCTCGTTTTCTCTTCCATCTCCTTTAGTAAATGCCTGCATTAATTTAGAGAAAAATACTATTAAAAAGAAGTGTTTATTATACCTAAATATAGGAATGCGATGATATAAGTAACTGATCACTTACTAATCAACTAACCCTCTCAGTAGTCAACTAACCAAGTTTTGTGCAACAGAGAGATGGTAAATTTTGGGCTTGTTTATTAATCGCCTAATGAAAGTCATTAGTCAACTAACTCTGTCACTGACCTCTGTATTAGAAAATTCAATTTTAGTTTGGATTTTGGACTCGGGTCCAATTGAATTCTAAATTGTTTTGGTTTTAACCTTCCTAGTTAGGTTATCTTACTACTTTTAAAGCCTATTTAAAGGCCAATGTATTTTCTGTCCTATTTAAAGGCCAATGTATTTTCTGTTTGTATATACAATAACACACTAATATTTTGATAAATTCAATTGATTTTTTCTTTTTAAATTGCTCTTAGATTTGAGTTGTTTATCTTTGCTTGTGGATTTGAGTTATTTTTTATCCTACCTAACGATTCCTTTCACAGTTTGTGATTTTGAACGTGATTATGAAAATAAAGGGATGGTCTATGAAAATTGAAGGAGGTTCATTAATCCTAATCTAAACAGAGGATGTGGATTTCCTAACCCTAATAATCATCTTCAAAATTACGATTAATGAACCTCCTTCAATTTTCATAGACCATCCCTTCATTTTCATAATCATCTTCAAAATCACAAACTGTGAAAGGAATCTTTAGGTACGATAAAAAATAACTCAAATCCACAAGCAAAGATAAACAACTCAAATCCATTTAAAAAGGCACTTTTAACATTCATTTGATAAAGTTTGAAATTCATAAAGCAAGCAAAAGCAAGTAAAATACGAATTGATTCAAGTTTAGCTACTAGTGCATAAGTTTCATCAAAATCAATACCTTCTTCTTGATTGTATCCTTGTGCTACTAACCTTGTTTTGTTCTTAATAACTTGACCTGATTTATCAAGTTTGTTCTTAAAGACCCATCTGGTACTGATGACTGGATGATCAGTAGGACGTTGTACAAGATCCCAAATTGATTCAACTCTTCTTGCATTGCATTAGTCCAAAAATCATCTGCACATGCTTCGTTGATATTCTTTGATTCAATAAGTGATATGAAAGCACTTTGTGTCATGTAGTTCAACTTAGATCTTGTCTGAACATCTTGATTTATATCTCCAATAACCAAATCATGTGGATGATTCTTTACTTCAACATATACTTTAGGTAACTCAGTAGGAGTCTTATCAATATTAGAAATGTTACTATCATCAGAAGATATAATAGTATTATCAATAGGAATATCTATGATATCATCATCATCATGTGAAGAAGTATTAGAAATAGACTTAGTCAAAGATTCATCAAATTTAACATGTAATGATTCTTCAATAGTAAATGTTTTCTTATTAAATATTCTATATGCTTTACTTTGAGTAGAATATCCAACAAAAATCCTTCATTGGATCTAGTATCAAATTTATCTAAAGCATCTTTTGTATTTAAGATAAACATTTACATCCAAAAATCTTGAAATAAGAAACTTTTGAAATTCTATTATAAAATAATTCATAAGATGTGTTGTTTAAATAGGTCGAATAAGCACACGATTTAAAACATAACATGCAGTAGCAATAGCTTCAGCCCAAAAATATTTTGATAAATGACTGTCCATAAGTATAGTTTTAGCACATTCTTGTAAAGTCCTATTCTTTCTCTCCACAACACCATTTTGAGGAGATGCTCTAGGAAATGTAAAGTTATGTGTAATACCATACTTATCACAGAAATTTGCAAAAGATTCATTTTTAAATTCTCCTCCATGATCACTTCGAATAGTGAGTATGTTTAGAGACTTTTGATTTTGAATTCTTTTACAAAAACTTGAAAACTCATTAAAATATCATTTTTATTTTTTTAGAAAAATTACCCATGAAAAACGTGAATAATCATCAACAATAACAAAAATATACCTATTTTTGTTTAAAGAAGCAACATGAGTAGGACCAAATAAATTCAAATGCAATAGTTCTAAAGGTCTATTAGTAGAAACTAAATCTTTAGATTTAAAAGATGATTTAATTTGTTTTCTTAATTGACAAGAATCACAAAAATAATCCTTTTTAAAAGCTATTTTTGGATGACCTTTAACTAAATCAAATTTAGAAATCTTAGAAATTATTTTCATATTCAAATGACCAAATCTTTTATGCCATAAAAAATAATCATTATTTGAAGCAAGCAAACATAAGTTATCATTTGATGATATACAAGTTATTGATAACTCATAAATATTGTTGTTACGGGAACTTTAAACAGAATATCTTTCATGTTAGTATCATAATAAGACATGCATCTTTTTCAAAAACATTGTTATAACGCTTATCACATAACTGACTAATACTTAATAGATTGTATTTTAAACCTCTTACCAAAATAACATTTTCAATAAGGGGTTTCGAAATGTTACTAACCATACTAATACCAATAACCTTTCCTTTATTATTATCTCCAAATATTACTGTACCTCCTTTTTTGATTTGAACGGAAGACAGTAGTTGAATGTGTCCGGTCATGTGTTTGGAACAACCACTATCAAGTACCCACTTTTCTTTATAAGGTACCTATAAGATAAAAACATTTTGTATGGTACCCATCACGATAGGGTCCGAAAAAGATTAGCCTTAAGGAACCCAAATCCAATTGAAATTTGGTTTCCATTTGTTAGTATAAACATAATTAATAGAATTACACACATCATGTATATAAGATGCAGTATAAGCATTTTTATCAACATTATTTAGATTTGTAGGAATCCATATATATTTGTTCATACGTATTTTTGAAATAGTATTAGTATTTCTTTTCACAAAAAAAATATATGGATTATTATTATAAAAATGTGTAGATTTTACAAAATTAGTTTTTGAAAATTCAAGACCAACATGTGTAGGTTTGTAAAGCTTATCTTTTGAAAATCCAAGACCAAAATGATTCTTTGACATTTTTTGATAAGATAATAGATCATTTAAATTTTCTTTTCCTTTATTAAATTTTGTCACATTTTTCAAAATTTCTTCATACTTAATTTTGAAATTAGTCATTTCTTTAACTAAAATAGTAATTCTAGAATTTAAAGAAATTGTTTCTTTTTTAAGCATAGAATTCTCTTTTAAGGAATTCTCATTATCTTTTTGTAAAGATGAAATAACTTTTTAAAAATTATCTTTTTGAGAATTTAAAGAAGATGTTTGAGAAACATAAATTGAATTTTCATTGTTGAGTCTTTCATTTTCCTTTGTTAAAACTTTATTTTTCATCTTTTCATTTTTGAAATCATTATAAAGTTCATTAAATGCTTCTAATAATTTATCATAATCTTATACCTCATCTTCTTGAGCCATGAAGCAGATATTGGCGATTTCAGTGGCTTCTTCTTTGTTAGAGGAAGATGAATCGATATCATCCCAAGTTGCTTGGAAAGCTTTCTTCTTCTTGTTGAACTTATTGAAATTCTTGAAATTTCCTATTGATTTCATCAATGGGCAATCCTTCTTTATGTGACCTGGTTTGTTACACTTAAAACAAATAGGATTTTCTTTAGTATCTTTATTCTTTTTAGACTTACCTTGCTTTAAGAACATTTTGAATTTTCTTAAAAGCATCGCCATCTCCTCTTCATCATCATCTGAATTGTCCATGTCTGAAGATGTATGGAAGGAAAGTACTTTCTTCTTGGATTAAAGTTGTTGTTCATCCTTCTTTCTATCTTCGAGTTGCACTTCATATGCCATTAGATTACCAATAAAATGACATTGTTCAGAGATCATTCACTTCTTCTATTGCAGTAGTTTTCTTCTCTCAATCCGATGTGAGTGCACGAAGGATCTTTCTGACTTTTTCAACTTGCGTATATTCCTTTCCAAGAGCTACTAAAGAATTTGTAATGTCGGTGAACCTTGTAACCATTTCTGCAATGGTTTCGTTTTCCTTCTTTTTGAAGAGTTCAAACCTGTGAACAAGAATAGAAATTTTAGACTCTTTAACCTTATTTGTACCTTCATGTGTTACCTGTAAGATCTGTCATATTTGATTTGCAGATTTGACCGTTGATACGCGATTGAATTCTTCTTTGTTCAAGGCACAGTAGAGCGTGTTCATTGCTTTAGCATCAAGGTTGACAGATTTCTTTTGTTCTTCGCTCCAAGTATCATAATTGGTTGTAGGTTTGGTGTATGGTGCTTTCACTATATTCCATAGTTTATAGTTGAGGGACTGCAAGTATATTTTCATTCTACACTTTCAGTAGTTGTAGTTCGATCCATCAAATAATGGTGGACGTTATGTAGAATGTCCTTCTTTGAATTGCGATGAAGGGAATTCCGTTGCCATCCTCGCTCTGATACCAAGTGTAGGATCTATAGACAAGCAACACAAACACTAGAGGGGGGTGAATAGTATTTATAAACTTTTTAAATTAAAACTACTTGTAGAAAAGTAAAATTCACAGAATAAGAAAACTCAGAAAATGCAAATGCAAAGACAAGAGATTTTATCCTGATTCGGTCCTTGTGACTTACGTCCAGTTCCCAAGTAATCCGCTTGAGATTTTCCTTTTCCTGATTTGGATGCACCTAAAACTAACACCTGTACACCACTTGACAAAACACCCTTTGTCAAATGTGTACAACTCCTCTTATACCAAGAAGACGACACCTTGTACAACTTCTCTTCTACACCAAGAAGACGCTCTTGTAAAACTTCTCTTTGAGTGAATACAATCAATCCTATAAGTCTTGAATCTGTATGTGATTGTGAACAAGGTCTCTTATAGGTGGACTTTCAGAATTCTTCACAATAGAGTAGGAATTGGTGAAGAAACAGAAAGTAGAAGCAAGTTTTTAGAAAAACAGAATTTTTAGGCAGAAAACTCGTGTTTTGAATTGGGTAATCTCCTAATGAGTTCGAGATGTCCCTAAGGCCAACGTCTATCAGATTTTAAATTAGGCTTAGTTTATGCGTGCTTGGATATGGTTTGTTGGCTAAGGAAGGGTAATGACTGTCCTACCTTATCTTTATTTGGGTTTTGCCCTTAAGATTTATGTACTGCATTCACTAGTCTGGTTCCTGCGCAAAGTCCCAAAATGGTGTGCTGTCTTTTAAGAGTGCTTAAAAACAGGTTGCTAACTAGAGAGAGACTTTATAACTCTGGAATTATGCAACAAACGCAATGAGTGCTGTGCAATTCAGGTATCGAATCCATTAAGCATCTCTTATTCGAATGCCTCTTCGTAGCTTACCTGTGGACACTCTGTAAACTAAAGTTGAAGCTCAGTATAAACATTAAAAGCCTATCAGAAGAAGCAATGCAGCTGATGGCAGTTTTCAAGAAAAGATGCAGAGTTATTGCAAAACATCATTCTCAACAATTTGGCATACATGACAAGAAAGAAACAAAAGGATTTTTCAAGCACAAGAGATGAATAAAATTTTAGTCTTCTATATGAGGATATTCATATACATGTGCAGAACTGCAACTGGAAAACTTCTGTGGATCATAAAGAATTGGAGATTTTAAGTAACTGGGGCTTGTAATATTATTTTTGCAATTAAGTTTAGTCTTGAGTTCTAAGGGCATACATTGGTTACGAATGGGTTAGTTTTGATGGACGGTAAAGTGCCATCTCCTCAATCTAACTTCATTTATAGCTATGAATCTCAATTAGTTACTCAGAATGTTTTTGTATCTGTAATGCATATCAAAATATCGATAGAGAGAGAGAGACTTGTGTCATTTCAGAAGGATTCGAGCCCGAATCTTTCCAACTCAAATACAACCCTCCGGAATTTGAATACAAGATCCACTCCATTATAGTTGATCTATATTATTTAAAATATCTATAAACCAAAAATCAAGTGTTTTAAATAATTTTTGCCTATCCATCAGGTGGCGCAAATGGACGGCCAAAAGTAGTGAGTTAGTTAGATCTATATTTTTAGACATACAAATTCTCGATACGGCCATTTGATTATGAACTAAACATTTAAATAACCTTACAAACCAATTTTTGTTAGATTTCAAATATTCTACACCGTTAAACTAACACACTCACTATTTAAGTCGTCCATTTTTTCCCACTCAATGCATGGGCAAAAGGTATTCAAAACACTTGATTTTTGATTTATGGATACTTGAAATGATATAGATCAACTTCAACAGAGCGGATGTTATATTCGAATGTCGGATGTTGGTATCTGAGTGGGAAAAATTCAGCCTCAAATCCTTTTGGAAGGATATAAGTCTCTCTCTCTCTCTCTCGCTCGCTATATATATATATATATATAGACACACACACACACACACACATATATACATATATATATATATACACACACACACACACACACACACACATATATATACACACACATATATATATATATATTCATATATATATAAGAATAATGTATCTCAGCCGCCAGCTAAGAGAGACTCTCTCAGCTGGCGCTTCAATATGGTCGTAGCTGACTGCGACATGGTCGCAGTCCTAAAAAATTATATATTTTCAGTGTAATTAGGACTGAGATCATGGTAGCAGTTCTCAAAAAAAGACTGCGACCATGGTCGCAATCATCAGAAAATACTGCTACCATGGTAGCAGTTCTCAAAAAAATACTGCGATTTGATCATAGTCCTTACAAAAAATTGCGACCATGGTAACAGCGCTCAAAATTGTGGCTGAAATTTAGTCATGTTACACCAGCTGAGAGAGTCTCTCTCAGCTGGCGGCTGAGGTAAGAATCTCTCTCTCAGGGATCTGTACCTTAGCCACCAGCTGGCACAATGTGGCTGAATTTCAACCACAATTTTGGGTGTTGGTACTATGATCGCAGTTTTATAAGAGGACTATGATTAAGTCGCAGTGTTTTTATGAGATATGCTGCTAAAATCGCAGTCTTTTCTAAGGACTATGACCAAGATCGCAGTCCTTTTTTGAGGACTGCTATCATGGTCACAGTCCTAATTACACTGAAAATATATGATTTTTTAGGACTGCGACTATATTACAGTGGAGTGCGACCATGTTGCAGTAAGTTTGCGATCATATTGAAGTGACAGCTTAGAGAGCCTCTCTCAGCTGGCAGCTGAGGTACATTTTTCTCATATGCGTGTGTGTGTGTGTTGATAGGTAGTAAAAAGTGCATATTTTTCAATACATTTACTATCACATTTTCATATTTATTCCTATAATTCTGCACATTTACTAATATTTTATTATTTATTGTGTGCAGGCCTTGAGAAATAAAATAAAAGAATAAAGCCTTAAAAGAAGCCCAAAAGCCCATATTCAAGCCCAATGCAAAAGTTGCAATTATCAAATGTCAAAGTTGCAATTACTAAAGGCAATAGTTGCAAATACTAAAAGAAGAGGGAAGGATAGACTTCTATTCAACCCTAAATACTTGCAGGATGAGGATAAAAGCCAAAAAAAGAGTGCAAGGATGAAATTCGTTTTGGAAGAGATTTGGATCTAGGGTAACTTGCTTCCCAAGTTATCCCAAAATCTCAAAATAAAGAGTCAGGATACATCTTCCAGATGGATAAACCCAGATGGACGGACCAGAGGAGGCCACGCGCGAAAGCGCGTGGCCAGGGAGCCAGCTAAGGCCGCGGAAACGCGGCCCAAGCCGCGTTTCCGCGGCAATCCAGATAAGACTGGGCAACTGCTTTCGTCGAGGAATTGTATTGGGACTCTACCTCATTCTGCACCTATAAATACCCCTGCAGAGCAACAGAGAAGGGCGTCCAGCGCATTACAGGGCCAAATATAGGGTTTTTAGGCTTTCTTCTAGTTTGTAGTTAGGTTTTTATTTTTCTTTTTGCAATTTTTATGTAAATAAGAGAGAGAGAGGCCTATGTTGAGAGTGACACCGATGTACCCTCCTCTTTTCTGCCATTGTTTCAAGCAATAAAGGTAACCATTTATTTTATGTTAATCGCTTTACTTTCTTTTTCTTTTTCTTTTCCTTTTCTACTTCACCTCTGTTGGTTTTGATGAGAATACAAGTAAATTCCAAAGCACAATTATAACAAAGTCTTTGTGAGTGCCAACGATACTTCATGGAGATGTTCTCCTCCTCAAGGTCCGTATCACTTCATTCTTGCCCAGCTTGATGATATAATGCAAATAGGGGACTGAGCTCAATCCTATGACTTATGCGTTGAACGCCTCCGAAGTAAGGTAGAACATGCAAGATTTTCAGGAAACTCATCAACCAAACTAAGGTAAGTGTTGGCCCAAAGGCCTTCCACCCTAGTTTTGATGATGATTAACTCATGTAGTTATGTTTACTAATATTCTTGTGTTGTTTAAGTTTCAGATCATTAACCAAGATATTAGTTGGTGATTAGCTTCAACAAGGTGTTTAGAAGCTTTTCATGATGATTCTAGGGCCAAAGCTTAAAGATCACACATTGCCTAGCCCATGGATGGAGTTTTGGAGCAAGTCAACTTGAAGATGAAGATCATCAAGAAGACTTAGGTATCCATAGTTTAGTGTGTTTTAGATCCATTTGTAAAGTTTAGTATAGTTGATATGCTCAAGTGCACTAACACACACAAGACTTATGTTTTGGATTTGGTTTTCATGAATAGTAGATCAAAACAAGTTTACTTTATTTCTATGTATATTAGATATGTTCTAGATATACATACATGCTTTAAACTTGCTAGACAAACTTATTTTGACTATCTTATTCATGTATTGAAAAATCAAGTTTGATAAAAATACAAGTGTTGGTTTTGATAAAATTTGCAAGACTCTAAAATGAATTGATATGATTGATATATGTCTTGAAATTTTTATCACAAATTTGTGTTTCCATATAAAATGATAAAACTATTTTTGGTGATTGTTTAGAAGTGTTAAAAGATTTTTAGAAAAATATTTTACAGCGTCTTTTGACCCAGATTTCTGTTCCAGGCTTCAATCAGTCGACTAGTCAACCTGACCTAGTCAACTTGGGTGAAGTCAGTCGACCGGGCCGGTCGACCGACGTGCACAAATCTGTGCACGTTTGGAGTCACTGGGACGGTCGACCGTCCGGGTCGACCGGTCTGAGAGCAGAGCTCTCTATTTGTTTGGGTCGACCGGGCCGGTCGACCGTGGTTGCCCAATAGTCACATTTCTTACCATTGGCGGTCGACCGGGCCGGTCGACCGTCAGCCTGTCAGGCTGCCACATTAGCCTAACGGCTAGTTTTCTGATGGGCCTATAAAAACCCCATCTCTTTGGGTTTTTGGCCAAGGTTTTTGGAGAAAAAATTTCCACACTTTCTCTACTGTTTTAAAAGAGTTTTAAAAAGAGTTTTGTGCTTTAAACTTCCAATATTTATTGTTTTGGGTTTTTGAAAAATTAAAGAAAACTAGGTTTTGGGATTTTGATTTGATCTTTCATTTTCTATCTTTTACAAGAGACTTCCCAATTAGTTTTTCTTTGTTGCTTGTTTCCAAAAACACCTTGTTTCCACACTTGAGCTATCACCTATCCTAATCTATTAGGATCATTTGTTTTTGTGGAAAAAGAGAAAAAGAAAGAGAGTTTGAGTTTGTGGTCTTTGGAACCACTTGTTGTAAACACCCTTATTCTTGTTGTATCCCTCTTTGGTAGAGGTGATCGGGTGATTGGTTTGCTCCCTCTAGTGAGAGGTGGAGTTGGTTTGTAAACCCTCTTCGGTAGAGGTGTTTGTTGGTTGTTGTATTGGCTACGGGCCTACCCCTCGGTTGTGAGGTGGTTGTTTGAGAGAGGAGTTCGGTACTCCCGTGTTGTAAAAATCCTTCTCGGTGAAGGTTCCCTCGGTGGGAGTCCTCGGTGGACGTTATAGTGGATTGGAAATCATACACGGTAGTGTAGGCGGGGATGTAGAGCAAGGTGCTCGAACCTCGAAACATATCTTGGCCTTTGCGTTTGATCCACTTGTCTCTCAACTCTCTCTCTTTATATTGTGCAAAGCATCATTCATCATTCATATCATACTTGCTTGCATTTGTGTTGTGCCTTGCAATTTCATATTGCTATATCTTGTATATGCTTGGTTGTTTGTGTGTGCCTCACTTGTACTTAATCAACAAGAGCTTCACATAGCGCCTCAACCCATTCAAGGGGAATCAAGAGGAGTTAGTCCAGAGCCCTTCACGGGGAATTCGGCTATACTTGTTGGTTGTATTAAGTGTGTTGCAATAATTTGCATTAGCTTCCGCATTTAGCGCACTTAGTTTTGTATTTAGTTCTAGATTAGCAATTACACCTATTCACCCCCCCTCTAGGTGTTTTTCAATTGGTATCAGAGCTAGTGCTCCTGATACTTAGGCTTAACATCCTAGGAGTGAGAACCATTTTCTTGCTAATCTATTGTTTGCATTTGCGTGTTTGCACACTCATATAGTTTGCCATGGACTTCATGACCCGACCTAGCTTTGACCCTTCCAACATTGTTGTTTGGAAGTATAGGATGTCCATGTACCTAAAGACCCTAGGTTTGCATGTCTTTCTTGCGGCCACCAAGAAATGCTATCTTGGAGGGGCCAATGCACAAGCCCTAGAGGCCATTAGAAGCACATTATCTAAAGATTATCTTATGTGTGTTTCTAACATTGATTCCGCCTTTGCAGAGTGGAACAAATTGACAACAACCACCACCTCCGAGCTTCTATTGCCAAATCAACCGGAGGAATCTAGTGGAGAATCCGATTCACAATGCTTCATGGTCCAAGGGAATGACTCCCTTGAGGTACATTCGGAACCCCACTTAGATAATGATGATTGTGCTAGTTCTTCAAATGATTTTGTTGATCCCTATGCTTTGAATGAAGAACTATCCATTGTGTGTGAAAAACTAATAGAAAAATATAATTTGTTGAAAAAGAAAAGTCTAGGAATTGAACAAGAAAATAAGAGTTTGCATGCTAGACTTAACAATGTTTTGCAAGAGAAGGTTGAGGTCTATAATGAAAGGGATTCATTGAGATCTCAATTAGAACTTGCACTTAAAGAAAATGAATTTTTAAAATCTAAAAATGATTGTGAAACTCTTTTGAAGAAAAATGAAATTTGTCTTCGAAAGTTGATTTTGTTTTAAAAGAAAATATTGCTTTGAAAAATAAGATTATTTCTATTTCAAATGATTTAGATGTTTGTTTAAAGAAAAATATTGTTTTGCAAAATAAGATGAATGCACATGTTTGTCATGCTAGTGTAGCTTCTTCATCTAGTCTACCTAATACATGTACCTCTTCTTCTAAGATTAATGATGATATTTGTATGTTAAAGAAGAGAGTAGATTGTTTGGGCTCCACTATGAGCCAATGTGCCATGAACCACACTCGCTTGGAATCCTTGGTTCGTAAGAAATAAGTTCCAACTTTTATGCATGCACACCCTCCACGGCATACACATGCCTCTCACGGACACACCCATCACCATATGTATGCTCATGTGTACACTTGTACACATTGTAGACGTAAGGGCCACCTTGCTAAATTTTGCTATGATAGATTACATACTTCAAATTTAGCAAAGAATTCTGTTTGGGTTAGAAATGAGACTAACCCCATGGACCCAAAAAGATATGGGTACCAAAGACCGCCCCTCCTTTGTTTAATGTAGGTGTAGGCTCTCACATGACGTGAGAGTGATGACACCTTGGAGTGGATGCGTTCCGGACTTAAAAGGAAATCAATTGGATGCATCACTTTCAAGGGAAGGTTTGGTGGAGAAGACCACCTTGGTTTGGAGAACTAGAGCGGTGCCCTTATTGGTTTTGGTATCGAATCTCTAACTCCTTATGTTTACATGCTTTCCATTTCATTGTTTATAGCATGTTTTTGATGTCTATGGATTAGTATGTAAATGTCATGTTTATTAGATCCTTGACATACATGTATAGTATTTGAGACACACATGCTTATATGAACCCATACTTAGTGTTCTCACCTTTGTTTAAGCTATAATGTACATCATGAATCTAATACATGTGAATTTACATAGTAATCATGTTTTAGTTTTATCATGATGATTTTTATCCCGTTTTATGCTTCATGTGTAGATTACATGTTTAGATGTTAGTTTTCATTAAAACTTGGTTTATACTTGTGCATATAGTGGGCCACAAATAAATCTATATATGTTTGTGCTTGAACGCTTATTTGAACCCATTAGATGTACTAGTATAGTCTAGTTTTGATGATTCATACATTTTAAACTTGTATTCCCATTTTTGGATTTGTTTTGTGAGTTTTCACTTCATGTATATGTTTGTATTGCCAAACTTTAAGATATACATGTATACCCCTTGAGTCATTTGCCTTTCATGCAAATTTATATATGGACTCAACTGTATTTAGGGATATGTATGTATACTTATTGTGTTGACAATTCATACATATACCTTGAAATGAAATTTGTTTTGGTAAAGATTTAGTTTTTCTTGATTTTGTGTTTAATTATTTAACTTCATGTATATGTCTATCTTGTCCAAACTATTAGATATACATGTTTATCCTTTTTGAGCCACGTGCCTTAATGCATATATTTTGTGGACTCGTTGTGTTTTAGATATGTATGTATATTTTAATTTGTACTTGACATACATATGCCATGAAGATTAAATAAGTTTTGATGATTTTCGTGTTTTCAATGTTTAAGGATTAATTGAGCTTAATTGAATATTTTCATGATTATGATATTCACACTTTATTTGTACACTCACATTTATTGCTTGCTCATGTTTTGTTTTCATGAGTCATATTTATGCCTAATTGAATTAGAGTGTTGATTATCATGTGGATTTCATGTTTTATGAAAACTATTTTTAATTTATTCCTTGCTTGAAGGATTTCGCACTAGTTAACAAGTTTTTCATTTTGACTAGTTCGTATTCTTCAATTTGGTAGTGATTTTCAAACAAAACTACATTTTCAAATCTATTTTTGAAAACCCCTACCTTCACGGGAGGTTGGATGGGAGTCCATGCCTTGTATGTTTATATTGAAAATAATTTTAAACTTGTGCATGAGATGGGTGGATTAGTTATATGAGTTATACCATGCTTTTATTGTTATGTCAATTGGTATCATTGAATTCTTTCAATTGGTATCATTTTGATCTTTTTGTATACTCATATATTTGTTTATGTATGTATGCTTCAATTTCAATGGTATCAATTTCTATTGGTATCTAATTTTCATACATATATGTTTTATTTGTGTTCAAAAATATCACAAATTTTAGTTTTTGTTTACTCAAGCTCTAGCATAACCCAACACCTTGAGCTTCACTTTATTTCAATTGATTTAGTTTTCAATTGGTATCTTATTACAAGCCTACGCATAGTTTTTGTTGGTATTTCATAAAGGGGGAGAAAATTCGATTTTCATATTTCAATTGGTATTTGTATTTCCACTCCCGTACTTTATGATAGAAAATAAAAAGTTTAAATTGATATCATATTATTAAAAGAAAAATACTATCTTTTGATATCAAGATGTCTTATGTTTTAAATTGGTATCTAAAAATTTTGTTTAAAGTAAAATACAAAAGTTTTGATTTATATTGACTATATGCAAGGAGAGCTTAACATCTCTTCTACGTATAGATTCATGATGAGTGTATCTTGTATTGAAGAGCTTAACATCTCTTCTTTATGTGGTACACGTGTGTAGGGGGAGCTTCACATCTCCTCTTATGCATTACATAATGTGTGTTATGTGAATTAGGGCTTAACATCCCTCTTTCATGTAATGCATATGTGTAGGGAAGCTAACTTAGCGTCTTCCTCTTCATGAATGTATATAGCATATAATATTTATTGATCTTTGTTTACTTTCAATTGATATCAAGATGCTTCATTGACATATTTTTCTATTGATATCATGTTGTTTATAGTCACCCCTTATTGACCTTGTTTTTTGTTTTAGACAAAAAAGGGGAGAACATTATTTTATTGTTTTGATTGACTTAAAAGGGGAGAAAGATTTTTACCCCTCATTTTATTGTTTACCCCTTTGTTGATGATTGACAAAAAGGGGAGAAAGATTTTGGTTTATATATGCATACTTATGTTTTTGCATATATTAAGTTTTATTGGTAAGTTTTATTGGTATCTAGAGCATCTAGTGTTCTTGTTAATGTTTTATTAATTTAATTGGTAACTAGAGCTTCTAGAATATGTTTTATGCATGTTGATGCATACATGTTTATGTACATTCATTGCATATCTTTTATTTATTTGTTTATGCATGTGTTAAGGGGGAGCTTCTTTGAAGCTTAACTTTAATCCATGGATATATAACTCCATGAGTTTTGTCATCATCAAAAAGGGGGAGATTGTTGGCCCAAAGGCCTTCCACCCTAGTTTTGATGATGATTAACTCATGTAGTTATGTTTACTAATATTCTTGTGTTGTTTAAGTTTCAGATCATTAACCAAGATATTAGTTGGTGATTAGCTTCAACAAGGTGTTTAGAAGCTTTTCATGATGATTCCAGGGCCAAAGCTTAAAGATCACACATTGCCTAGCCCATGGATGGAGTTTTGGAGCAAGTCAACTTGAAGATGAAGATCATCAAGAAGACTTAGGTATCCATAGTTTAGTGTGTTTTAGATCCATTTGTAAAGTTTAGTATAGTTGATATGCTCAAGTGCACTAACACACACAAGATTTATGTTTTGGATTTGGTTTTCATGAATAGTAGATCAAAACAAGTTTACTTTATTTCTATGTATATTAGATATGTTCTAGATATACATACATGCTTTAAACTTGCTAGACAAACTTATTTTGACTATCTTATTCATGTATTGAAAAATCAAGTTTGATAAAAATACAATTGTTGGTTTTGATAAAATTTGCAAGACTGTAAAATGAATTGATATGATTGATATATGTCTTGAAATTTTTTATCACAAGTTTGTGTTTCCATATAAAATGATAAAACTATTTTTGGTGATTTTTTAGAAGTGTTAAAAGATTTTTAGAAAAATATTTTACAGTGTTTTCTGACCCAGATTTCTGTTCCAGGCTTCAATCAGTCGACTAGTCAACCTGACCTAGTCGACTTGGGTGAAGTCGGTCGACCAGGCCGGTCGACCGACTTGCACAAATCTGTGCACGTTTGGAGTCACTGGGACGGTCGACCGTCCGGTCGACCGGTCTAAGAGCAGAGCTCTCTGTTTGTTTTGGTCAACCGGGCCGGTCGACCGTGGTTGCCCAACGGTCACATTTCTGACCGTTGGCGGTCGACCGGGCCGGTCGACCGTCAGCCTGTCAGGCTGCCACATCAGCCTAACGGCTAGTTTTCTGATGGGCCTTTAAAAACCCCATCTCTTTGGGTTTTTGGCCAAGGTTTTTAGAGACAAAATTTCTAGACTTTCTCTACTGTTTTAAAAGAGTTTTAAAAAGAGTTTTGTGCTTTAAACTTCTAATATTTATTGTTTTGGGTTTTGGAAAATCAAAGAAAACTAGGTTTTGGGATTTTGATTTGATCTTTCATTTTCTATCTTTTACAAGAGACTTCCCAATTAGTTTTTGTTTGTTGCTTGTTTCCAAATACACCTTGTTTCCACACTTGAGCTATCACCTATCCTAATTTATTAGGATCATTTGTTTTTATGGAAAAAGAGAAAAAGAAAGAGAGTTTGAGTTTGTGGTCTTTGGAACCACTCGTTGTAAACACCCTTATTCTTATTGTATCCCTCTTTGGTAGAGGTGATCGGGTGATTGGTTTGCTCCCTCTAGTGAGAGGTGGAGTTGGTTTGTAAACCCTCTTCGGTAGAGGTGTTTGTTGGTTGTTGTATTGGCTACGGGCCTACCCCTCGGTTGTGAGGTGGTTGTTTGAGAGAGGAGTTCGGTACTCCCGTGTTGTAAAAATCCTTCTCGGTGAAGGTTCCCTCGGTGGGAGTCCTCGGTGGACGTTATAGTGGATTGGAAATCCTACACAGTGGTGTAGGCGGGGATGTAGAGCAAGGTGCTCGAACCTCGAAACATATTTTGGCCTTTGCGTTTGATCCACTTGTCTCTCAACTCTCTCTCTCTCTATATTGTGCAAAGCATCATTCATCATTCATATCATACTTGCTTGCATTTGTGTTGTGCCTTGCATATTTCATATTGCTATATCTTGTATATGCTTGGTTGTTTGTGTGTGCCTCACTTGTACTTAATCAACAAGAGCTTCACATAGCACCTCAACCCATTCAAGGGGAATCAAGAGGAGCTAGTCCAGAGCCCTTCACGGGGAATTCGGCTACACTTGTTGGTTGTATTAAGTGTGTTGCATTAATTTGCATTAGCTTCCGCATTTAGCGCACTTAGTTTTGCATTTAGTTCTAGATTAGCAATTACACCTATTCACCCCCCCTCTAGGTGTTTTTTCAGTAAGTATTTCTTTTTCTTTCTTTTCTTTTATTTTTATAGATTAAATCACCAACACTTCAACTCTTTCTTTCTCAACTCATTGTAAATACCGCTTTCTTCCTAACCTAACTTTAACTACTATTTTCTTATTTTTCTTTAATAATTAAAAGAAGTATTTTTAGAGAACTTACTAAACAAGCTTCCATCGCTAGTCCCTCCCTGAGGATCACGACCCGCATAGCCATTGCTACAGCGGATTAGAATTGATCACGTTGCACATCTTTACTTCTAAATCTAATATTCTATATTTTGTGTGCAGGTAAAAACTCAATCATGTGTGTACACATATATATGTATGTGTGTACACACACACACATTATATATATGTATATATATATGTATATATATACATATATATATACATACATATATATACACACATTTATACAGAAATATGTATATCAGCCGACAGCTGAGAGTCTCTCTCAGCCTGCGGTGACGTGGCTATTTGCCACACCAATAAGTTGTGGCCCGCTTATTGAAATAAGTTATATTACTAAATGCCTCCTCAGTAAAAGGTACTTGTCCTACTATTGTTTATTATTATTTTTTCCCTATACTTTTATCGCTTGTTGTTAGATTTAGGGTTTGCTTTTTTTGCCATAAAGTTTTTTCTGAAAATAGCGATTTTCGGATCAAGTTTTACTCCTTTTTTATTTTAATGCCAACATCGGAGTAGTCCACTTCCCCTGCCAATTCTGCTTGCAGTCGTAAGCGATCTCTATCTTTCGATCTAAATATGGAGCATATATCATCTGGTTCAACTTTCTCTCAGAATATTGAAAGTATAGAAGGGTTGAGATATTTGCATGTTGATCAAGAGGTTATTATTTTATCAATTTTTTCCCGCATTTTCTTGAATGTAGAAGATTTCTTTGTGTAGCGTATATGGAATTGTGACCTTGTTCTAAAGTCTTTTTTTCAGAAAGAATTTCACAGTTTTGTTAAATGCGATCTCAGTCGCACCTATTTAATTTAATACACTAAAATTTATGAACTGCGACCGCTAATTTAATACACTAAATTTTACTAACTGCGACCACGGTCGCAGTTTGTATTAAAAAACATTTTTTCGATTGTCAAAGCTAGCTTTATAACGGCGACCTAAGTCGCAGCCCTAATTTTTATAGTTGTGACACGTGTCCATGTCAATTATATCTATCTTTACACTAAATTTTAAGAACTGTGACTTAAGGTCGTAGTATATACTAATGAGAGAGTTGCACAGTTATTATTCACGTTTTTAAAAATTTTGGACATACAGAAAACTGCGACTACGGTCGCAGTCTATTATTCATAAGTTATAGATTTATTTACATCTGCAACCTTGGTCACAATTTTCGTTATTACATTTCAGATGTGTCATATTCAATTATTTGTTTTTTTTTAGTTCAGCAATTTATTTTGTAGGATCTGAATTCACATGGAGAAATGTCTGGAAGGTCAAATCTGTTTTTAGGGAAACAGTTTTCCACGGATGATGAAGCATAAAACTTCTACAATTCTTATGCAAGGAACAGATGTTTTGACGTGAGAAGAAAAGGAATAGATAAGTCACAGAGGCCTCCTCATGAAGTTATTTGCAGAAAATTTTGTTGCAACAAGGAGGGTGTGAAGAAGTTGTGTGACAAAAGACAAGATGGGCTTACAGTCCACCATCGAATCGACACTAGAGTAGCATGTCCTGCTGAGATGCATGTGCGTCTTCGTTTTTTATTTGACAGAAGTGTTGGCCCAGAGGCCTTCCACTCTAGTTTTGATGATGATTAACTCATGTAGTTATGGTTACTAATAATCTTGTAATGTTTAATTTCAAATCTCTAATCAAGATATTAGTAGGTGATTAGCTTCAACAAAGATGGTTTGGAAGCTTTCACAATGGTGATTCAAGAGCCCGAACATCAAGATCATATATAGCACTCGTTGGAGTCAAGCTCGGTGGATCACGGTTTGGATCGAGTCGACTTGAAGATGGAGTTCGTCAAGAAGACCTCGGTACCTAGTTTATAGTTTGTTTTAGATCCATTTGTAAAGATTAGAATAGTGTGATATGCTCAAGTTCACAACACACACACGTTTTATGTTTTGGATATTGGTTTTCGGTTTTTGGTTTAACCGATATTGGTTTCATGAATAGATATTATATCAAAACAAGTTTACATTGTTTAAATGTATATTAGATATGTTCTATATACATACATGCTTCATATCTTAGACAAACTTAGTTTGACAAACCTATTCATATATTTAGGTTTTGTGTTTTAACAAAACATATTTTTGGAATTAAAGTCAAAAACTATGATATGTATATGTTTCATGTATATTGGATTTCTATCCATATGCATCATGCTTCAAAGTGTTTAAATATCATGTTTTTGTATTGGATGAGTTTTGGAAAAATCGGATTTCCATTTGAAAAATCCGAGTTTTAGAAAATACGGTTTTTGATTTTCGGCAAAATCTATAAGTCACAAAAATGGTTTAAAAAGTTTGAAATTTGTGTTGAAATTTTTCACACAAGTTTGTATATCAATGTATTATGCTAAAACTATTTATGTGGATTTTTAGAGATTTTATGGGAATTTTTAAGATAATAAAAACCTAAGTTTTTTGTCCTATATAGCCTTCTGCCAGGCTCTGGCGGTCGACCGGACCCAAAGTCGGTCGACCAGACCGGTCGATCGACGTGCACAAAAATGTGCACGCAGCCAGCCCATTGAGCCGGTCGACCGAGCGGTCGACCGACTGGAAGCAACCCACTCTCGGGTTGCTCCGGTCGACCGGGCGGTTGACCGGCCAGAGAGCCGTTGCTCTCTGGTTCAGGGCCCGGTCGACCAGGTGATCGACTGGCAGTCGCTAACGGTCAAATTTAGACCGTTGGCCGGTCGACCGGATGGTCAAATCTGACCATAATTCGCTGCAACGGCTAGTTCTTTGAAGAAGCTATAAAATGGGTTTTCTCTTAATAGTTTTTAACAAGTTTTTAGAGAGCTAAATTTCTGATCTTACTAGTGTTATTACAGCAATCAAAAAGAAGTTTTTGGGCTCAAAAGTTTACATTCTATTTGGTGTTTTCTAGGGTTTTGGAAAATCAAAGAAAAGTGATTTTTGGGAAAAGTGTTTTGATTCAACTTCTTCATCTTTACTTCTAGTTTTTTCCAAGGATTTTCTTTGAGTATTTGTTTTTCATTCCTTTGGTTTTTCTCACACTTGAGCTTCATTATATCCTATCTATAGGATCTTTGTGTTTGTGGGAAAACAAATCGGTTTGTGGTCTTTTGATCACCAAGTTGTAAACCCTATCATTGCTTGGCTTTGTGCCTTTCCCTCTAAGTGTAGAGGAGGTTGTGCAATTGGGTTGTATCCCTCAAGTTGTGAGGTGATCCTTGTTTAGCTTTGTGCTTATTCCTCAAGTTGTGAGGTGATTGTTTTGTTGGCTTGGTGCTTAGCCTCTTGTGAGAGGTTGTGGTTGTAAAGAGAGGAGTTGGGTACTCCTAGTTATTGTATTGCCCCAAATCCTCGGTGGAGGTTCCCTGTGTGGGAGTCCTAGTTGGACAAGTTAGTGGATTCGAAATCCTTCTGGGTGAAGGCGGGGACGTAGAGCTGGGTGCTCGAACCTCGAAACAAATCTTGTTGTTTGCGTTTGATCCATTGACTCTCTCTCTCTCTTTACTTTGTGCCTTGCATCATTCATATTGTCATATCATAATTATATGCTTGGCTTGTTTGTGTGTGCCACACTTGTGCTTAACCACGAGAGCTTCATATAGCGCCTCAACTCTTATTCAGAGGAATCAAGAGGAGTTAGTCCAGAGCCCTTCACCGGGAATTCAGCTACACTCGTTGGTTGCATTAAGTGTTGTTGCAATTAGTTTTTAATTTTCGCATTTACTTCATTAGATTAGCCTATCACCTATTCACCCCCCCTCTAGGTGATTTCAATTGGTATCAGAGCCTACGCTCCTGATATTAGGTTTAACCACCTTGGAGTGTGATCTTGATTGCTAATCTATATTTGCATTTTCATTTGCACACATTTAGTTTGCACTCATGGATAGCCCTCCCATGTTTGATATCTCTAAAATTGACACATGGAAGATATTGATGAGTTGGCATTTAAAAGCCCTAGGATATAATGTTTACAAAGCCATTACCAAGGAATCCCACCCTAATGATAGCAAGCATATAGAGGCCAATGTAATAGCGCTAAGGCACTTAGAGCATCTCTTCATAAAGAACATTTACATGTGTTTGCTCACTATGATTCTGCTTTTACAGTATGGAGCATTTTGACTTCTCCCGAGCAACCAAAGATTATCAAAAAGAAGAGGAGATCTAGGAGAGACAAGTCCGACGAACATTGCCTCATGGTCCAAGGGAATGACTCCCTTGAGGTACAATCGGAAACTCAACTAGAAGCTAGCACTAGTTCCTATTGCTATGGGTGTTTAGAAGTACAAACCATAAATGTAGAACTTGCTACAAAGTGTGAAATTTTTTTGGAAAAACATGATCTTTTGAAAAAAAAAAAGAATTTTGAACTTAATAAAGAAAATAAGGATTTGTGTTCAAGATTTGATTTGATTTTGCAAGAGAAGGAAGAGATATCTAGTGAACGTGACTCACTTAAATCTCAACTAGACCTTGCCCTAAAGGAAAATGAATTTTTGAAAAATAAAAATGTTTGTGAAATAATTTGAAGAAAAATGAAAACTTGTCTTCAAAACTTGATTTTGTTGTAAAAGAGAATGATTCTTTGAAAATAAAAATGATTCAATTTCAAAGGATTTAGAAATTTGTTTAAAGAAAAATGAATCTTTGAAAATTGATATAGATTCACATGTTTGCCATGCTAGTGTAGCTTCACCTAGCATACCTATTGCATGCTCCACTTCTTCTTTAATTGAAAATGATATAAAATTGATAAAGAAGAATATGGATTATTTGGGCTCCACTTTGAGCCATTGTGCTATTAACCATACACGCTTGGAATCTTTGTTTCAAAAGAAACAAGTTCCATCTTTGCATGCACACCATACACGGCATATACATGCTCCTCACGGTCACAACCATCGCACAATGTATGCTCATGTGTACACTTGTACACATTGTGGACGAAAGGGCCACCTTGCTAATTTTGCTATGATAAGATACATGATGAAATTTAGCAAATAAATTTATTTGGGTTAGGAAAGGTACTAACCCCCATGGATCCAAAAGAGTATGGGTACCAAAGACCACCCCTATTGTATTTGATGTAGGTGTGGGCTCTCGCATGACGTGAGAGTTATGGTGCCTTGAGGTGGATGCGTTCCGAGCTTCATGAGGATTATTTGGTTGCATCACTTTAAAGGGGAGTTTTGGTGGGAGGACCACCTTGGTTTGGAGAACTAGAGAGGTGCCTTCATCGGTTTTGGTATCGATCTCTAACTCCCGCTTATATTTACATGCTTTCATATCATTGTTTATAGCATGTTTTGATGTTCATAGATTATTATGATAATGTCATGACTATTAGATCATTGACATGCATGTATAGCATTTGAGATCAGCTATGTTTATATGGACCCATATATTGTGTTCTCACCATTGTTTAGCTATTATGTATATCATAGTTCTAATAGCATGTGAATTTACATAATGATCGTATTTATGTTTATCAAGTTGATTTACGTCTCGTTTTATGCTTCATGTTTTGAATCTATGTTTAGATGTTAGTTTTCATTAAAACTAGGATATATACTCGTACATATAGTGGGCCACAAATAAATCATTATATGTTTGTGCTTGAACGCTTATTTGTACCCATTAGATGTGCTAGTATAGTCTAGTTTTGATGATTCATGCATTTTAAACTTGTATTCCCCATCTTTGACATGTTTTATGATCATGTGTTTTCACTTCATGTATATGTCTATTTTGTCAAACCTTAAGATATACATGTATACCCATTGAGTCATTTGCTTTTCATGCAAATCTTTATTATGGACTCAATTATGTTTAGGGATATGTATGTATACTTCTTGTGTTGTCAAAACATACATATGCCTTGAAGTATAAATTTTTTTTAATGAAAAATTTAGTTTTGACGATTTTCATGTTCTCATGTTTAAAGGAATTTCAATTGAGCTTAATTGCACTCTTTCATGATAATGTGTTTCACATTACACTTGTACACTCACCTTATTTGATGGTTTCTCATGATTTTGTTTTCATGAGTATGATATGTGCTTTATTGATTTCGAGTGTTTAGTGCCATGTGATTTACATGTGTTTCATGAAAAATATTTTTATTTTATTCCTTGCTTGAAGGATTTCGTACTAGTTTATAAATTTTTCTTTTAACTAGTTCGTATTCTTCAATATGGTAGAGTTTTCAAACATATTCTATTTTCAGACCTATTTTTGAAAACCCCTACCATTTTCGGGCGGTTGGTTGGGCGACCATGCCTTGTATGTTAATATTGAAAATCTTTTAAACATGAGCATGAAATGGGTGGAAAGGATTATGAGTTATACACTTGATATTTTTGTTGTTTCAATTGGTATCATTGGATCTTTTCAATTGGTATCAATATTGACTTTTCTTGTATACTCATATATTTTTTTATGAATGTATGCTTAGACTTCAAATAGTATCAATTTCGATTGGTATCTAATTTTTCATACATATATATGTTTTATTTGTGCTTACTATATATATCTTTAAGCACAAGTTTTGATTATGATAAGCTTGATTTTTAATGACTATCATGTTTCAATTGATTAGTTTTCAATTGGTATACTAATACAAGCTTTGCATCGTTTTATTTGGTATTTCATAAAGGGGGAGAAAACTCGTATTTTATCTTTCAATTGGTATTTTGTTTACCATTGGTTTTGTATTCCACTCCCATACTTTATGATAAAAAAAATGATTGAAAAATTAATATTGATTTTTAATTTGGTATCATATGCTTATAAAGAAAAATACCTTACAATTGGTATCAAGATGTTATTTGTTTACTTTCTTTTGGTATCATGTAATGAAAGATATATTTTTTTCTTTCAATTGGTATCATAAAATGTTTTGATTTGTATTGCCTATATGGAAGGGGAGCTTAACATGTCTTCTACATATAGATTCATGTTGAGTGTATCTTACATTGAAGAGCTTGACAACTCTTCTTTATGCGATACACGTGTGTAGGGGGAGCTTCACATCTCCTCTTATGTATTGCATATTATGCGTTATGTGAATTAGGGCTTGTCATCCCTCCATCATGTAATGCATATATGTAGGGAAGCTAACTTAGCGTCTTCCTCTTCATGAATGTATATCGCATATATCCTTTATTGATTTGTTTTATGTCACCCCTTTGTTGATTTTTGCTTTTGACAAAAAGGGGGAGAACATCGTGTTTTTACTTTAACCCCTTTGTTGATGATTGAAAAAGGGGGAGAAGTATTTGAGAAGTATTTGATATATATGCATGTTTCCTTGCTTTATCCATATGCATATATGTTTTGTTTTGCAAATAGGAGAAAAAGTATTTGATGAGTTTTATGCTTGATTGGCATGTTTATCTCCTTGTATTTGCATACATATTTATGAGCTTTCATTGCATATTTCTTTGTTTATTGTGATGCATGAGTTAAGGGGGAGCTTCTTTGAAGCTTAACTTTAATCCATGCATATATAACTCCATGAGTTTTGTCATCATCAAAAAAGGGGGAGATTGTTGGCCCAGAGGCCTTCCACTTTAGTTTTGATGATGATTAACTCATGTAGTTATGGTTACTAATAATCTTATAGTGTTTAGTTTCAGATCTCTAATCAAGATATTAGTAGGTGATTAGCTTCAACAATGATGGTTTGGAAGCTTTCACAATGGTGATTCAAGAGCCCGAGCATCAAGATCATATATAGCACTCGTTGGAGTCAAGCTCGGTGGATCACGGTTTGTATCGAGTCGACTTGAAGACGGAGTTCGTCAAGAAGACCTCGGTACCTAGTTTATAGTTTGTTTTAGATCTATTTGTAAAGATTAGAATAGTGTGATATGCTCAAGTTTACAACACACACACGTTTTTTGTTTTGGATATTGGTTTTCGATTTTTGGTTTAACCGATATTGGTTTTCATAAATAGATATTATATCAAAACAAGTTTACATTGTTTAAATGTATATTAGATATGTTCTATATACATACATGCTTCATATCTTAGACAAACTTAGTTTGACATACCTATTCATATATTTAGGTTTTGTGTTTTAACAAAACATATTTTTGGAATTAAAGTCAAAAACTATGATATGTATATGTTTCATGTATATTGGATTTCTATCCATATGCATCATGCTTCAAAGTATTTAAATATCATGTTTTTGTATTTGGATGAGTTTTGAAAAAATCGGATTTCCATTTGAAAAATCCAAGTTTTAGAAAATACGATTTTTGGTTTTTGACAAAATCTGTAAGTCACAAAAATGGTTTAAAAAGTTTGAAATTTGTGTTGAAAATTTTCACACAAGTTTGTATATCAATGTATTATGCTAAAACTATTTTTGTGGATTTTTAGAGATTTTATGGGAATTTTTAAGATAATAAAAACCTAAGTTTTCTGTCCCATATAGCCTTCTGCCAGGCTCTGGCGGTCGACCGACGTGCACAAAAATGTGCACGCAACCAGCCCATTGAGCCGGTCGACCGAGCGGTCGACCAACTGGAAGCAACCCACTGTCGGGTTGCTCCGGTCGACCGGGCGGTCGACGGCCGAGAGCCGTTGCTCTCTGGTTCAGGGCCCGGTCGACCGGGCGGTCGACCGGCAGTCGCTAACGGTCAAATTTAGACCGTTGGCCGGTCGACCGGGCGGTCGACCGGATGGTCAAATCTGACCATAATTGGCTGCAACGGCTAGTTCTTTGAAGAAGCTATAAAATGGGTTTTCTCTTAATAGTTTTTAACAAGTTTTTAGAGAGCTAAATTTCTGATCTTACTAGTGTTTTTACAGCAATCAAAAGAAGTTTTTGGGCTCAAAAGTTTACATTTTATTTGGTGTTTTCTAGGGTTTTGGAAAATCAAAGAAAAGTGATTTTTGGGAAAAAGTGTTTTGATTCAATTTCTTCATCTTTACTTCTAGTTTTCCCGAGGATTTTCTTTGAGTATTTATTTTCCATTCCTTTGGTTTTTCTCACACTTGAGCTTCATTCTATCCTATCTATAGGATCTTTGTGTTTGTGGGAAAACAAATCGGTTTGTGATCTTTTGATCACCAAGTTGTAAACCCTATCATTGCTTGGCTTTGTGCCTTTCCCTCTAAGTGAAGTGGAGGTTGTGCAATTGGGTTGTATCCCTCAAGTTGTGAGATGATCCTTGTTTAGCTTTGTGCTTATTCCTCAGGTTGTGAGGTGATTGTTTTGTTGGCTTTGTGCTTAGCCTCTTGTGAGAGGTTGTGGTTGTGGTTGTAAAGAGACGAGTTGAATACTCCTAGTTATTGTATTGCCCCAAATCCTCGGTGGAGGTTCTCTGTGTGGGAGTCCTAGGTGGACAAGTTAGTGGATTCGAAATCCTTCTGGGTGAAAGCGGGGACCTATAGCTGGGTGCTCGAACCTCGAAACAAATCTTGTTGTTTGGGTTTGATCCATTGACTCTCTCTCTCTCTCTCTCTTTACTTTGTGCCTTGCATCATTCATATTGTCATATCATAATTATATGCTTGGCTTGTTTGTGTGTGCCTCACTTGTGCTTAACCACGAGAGCTTCATATAGTGCCTCAACTCTTATTCAGAGGAATCAAGAAGAGTTAGTCTAGAGCCCTTCACCGGAAATTCGGCTACACTCGTTGGTTGCATTAAGTGTTGTTGCAATTAGTTTTTAATTTCCGCATTTAGTTCATTATATTAGCCTATCACCTATTCACTCCCCCTCTAGGTGATTTCAAGAAGATCTTGGGTTATCACCAAGTTTGTTGATTCTCATTCACATGAATTATCAAGCCCAGATAAGGTACAACACTTTTACTCTCACCAGAGACATCGATCAAATATTAGCAGAAGCATTATGAGCAATTTGATTGATATTGGAATTCGCCCTTCAAATATTTCCCGCGTTGTTAATGCAATGAACCATGGAGAAGGTTGTGAAGAAGTAAGCCCGTAACAAGTTATTAATTTTACTCATCCGTAGAAATAACGTTGGCCATGAGTTTATTTCGATCATCAAATATTTTCAAGAAAAAGCCGAGTCCGATCCAGATTTTTTCTTTGCCAGTGAAGTTGACAATGCGGGAACACATAGAAGCATTTTTTGTGCTGATGGAAGAGCAATTTCCTCGAACCTGAGTTTCTGTAATGTGATTGTTTTTGACACAACATAGAAGACTAATCACTTGAACCTGCCATTTGCTCCATTCACTGGAGTGAATCATCATCGACAGTCAATTTTGTTTGGCTGTGCATTGCTTGCGGATGAGCAGAGAGATACATTTGTGTGGCTATTCAAAAAATGGCTTAAATGCATGCACAGAGTTGCACCAAAGGTGATTATTACTGATCATGATGCCCAGATCGGTGATGCCATCAAGATGGTTTTTCCAACTACTCGGCACCGATATTATTTTTAGCATGTACGAAAACATATTGCCGAGCAACAAATCCCGATGACGAACATGTTGGCCCAAAGGCCCATCACTCTAGTTTTGATGATGATCAACTCATGTAGTTATAGTACTAATGATCTTGTGTTTAATTGGACTAAGATTTATGATCAAGATCTTAGTTGGTGTTTAGCTTCAACAAAGGATTTAAAGTCAAGTTTTGGAGCTAGCACGGTTTGATTCAAGAGCTTGTGCATCAAGACCACATCAAGTCCTCAAGAGGAGTCTAGCTCGTTGGATCAAGTTTGGACCAAGTCAAGAAGATGAGAAGACTTCAAGTGAAGATTTCAAGAAGAAGACTTGTGTCTAGGTTTGTTTTATTAACATTTTGTTTTAGATTAAAATGTAAAGGATAGAATAGTTGGTGGATTGCTCAAGTATACCATATACACACACACTCTTGATTTAGTTGTGTTTTCATAAAAGAATTTTTATTTTGGAAAAATACAAAGAGTTTTCATTTTGAAAAATACTGGCTTGGTTTTTGGAATTCAAAGTATATATGTTTTAATCAAAACCATGTTTAGTGCTTATTGTCAAAAACATAGATATTTCACCATGTATGTGTAGTGGATCATATCCATACACTCCATGCTTTAAAGTGTTTAAAATATCTTGTTTTTGTATTTGGAGAAGTTTTGAAAAAATAAGTTTTGAAAAAATTTATTTTGGAAAAATACAGTTTTTGTTTTTAGCCAAAATTTCTAAGTTACAAAAATAGTTCAAATTGTTTGTAACATGTCTTGATTTTGTTCAAACATGATTGTTTATCAAAGTATAATACTGAACCTATTTTTGTAGATTTTTAGAGATTTTATGGGATTTAATTAAAAACAAAAAACCCAAGTTTTATTTCCTGTAAATGGCCTGCCAGGCTCTGGCGGTAACCGACCGGTCGACCGGACCAGGAGCGGGTCGACCGGAACGGTCGACCGATGTGCACAGAAGTGTACAGGATGGGCCGGTCGACCTTACGGTCGACCGCCAGAGAGTATCTGCTCTCTGGAAAAGGCCCCGGTCGACCGAGCGATCGACCGGCAGAGAGCTCAGCTCTCTGTATCCTTGCCACGGTCGACCGGTTGGTCGACCGCTGGCTCAACGGTCAGAAATCTGACCGTTGGTCGGTCGACCGAGCGGTCGATCGATAGGTCATCCTGGCTCCTAACGACTAGTTTTTGGGAGCCCTATAAAATTGGGCTTTTGGGGGCTGTTTTAGCTAGGATTTTAAGTGGGTTTTGAGCCAGTTTTTCCAACTCTATTAGGTGTTTATCTCCACTTGTTTAAGAGCCAAAATTGCCATATCAAAAGGAGAGATTTTCAAGAGTGTATTGAAAAGTGATTACTTGAGTATTCCTCGACCATTTCAATCCTAGTTTTCTCACACAAACACTTGAGCTATCCATTGCTATATCTACCTATAGGGATATTTGTTGTGAGAGGATTTTAGGTGATCAAAGTGTTGTGATCACCAAAGTTCTACTTTGTACTTTAAGGAGGCGGACTCGCGGGTTCGCGGTGTTTCGGGTTCTTGTGTGAACTCGGTGTTTGAGGTGTGGCCTCGGCAAGCTAGTGGGCTTGCGGTGTGTTCTTGCGGGAACAAGAGAGGGACTAGAGAGTCCAAAGAGCTTGTAGTTGTTGCGGCACCAAGTGATCCAGTGGGATCGATTTTAGTGGAAATCCTTCATAGTGTTGAAGGCGGGGAGGTAGAGCAAGTGTGCTCGAACCTCGAAACAAATCTCCCGTGTTTGTGATTGCTCTCTCTATCTCTTACTTGTCTTTATTGTTTGACGGGAGAAAAATTCGCGTAAAGTTTCCTCGAATCAATTGAAAAATTACAACGGACTTACACCCCGGTAACAAGGGAGGGAGGATATTGAGTCTTGAATCCTCCCTTTGTTTAATGCTGGGTTCTTCAAGTGGCGGTGAAAAGTGAATCTTATTTTCCGTTGATCGGGTGAACGTCGAGAACTTCTGGGGATCTTCTCTTCGGATGGTAGACGGAGTAACAAAGCTCTGTCGACCAAAATCTCAAAGAGATTGTAGGTAAAAATTAACTTGTACGCAGCAAGTTAGCTGAAGAGTTTGACTCTCTTTCCTTCTCTGTGGAAGCTCTCAAGTCAAGTTCTTCTCCTCGAATTCTCTGATCTAAAATCTTCCGACCCCTACTCCATAGTAAAGGGTCTATTTATAGAGATTTTAGGGGCGAACGTGCCCCCTAAAAACGCTCCATAATGGGGTTAACTTCCCCGTTATGTGGGCAGTGATTGACCCCATAACAAGGGCAGTTATAACTGAGACGCGGGTTTTGACCTTCGCGCCTTGGTGCTGCAGTGCTGGCTGAGACGCGGGTTTCAACCCACGCGCCTTGGTGCCGCAGTACTGGCTGAGACGCGGGTTTCGACCCACGCGCCTTGGTGTCGCAGTGCTGGCTGAGACGCGGGTTTCGACCCACGCGCCTTGATGCTGCAGTGCTGGCTAAGACGTAGGTTTCGACCCATGCGTCTTGGTGCTGCAGTGCTGGCTGAGAAGCAGGTTTCAACCCTCGCACCTTGGTGCTGCATTGCTGGCTGAGACGCGGGTTTTAACCCACGCGCCTTGGTGCTGCAGTGCTGCTGAGACGCGGGTTTCAACCCACGCGCCTTGGTGCTGCAGTGCTGGCTGAGACGCGGGTTTCGACCCAAGCGTCTTGGTGCTGCAGTGCTGGCTGAGACGCGGGTTTCGACCCTCGCGCCTTGGTGCTACATTGTTGGCTGAGACGCGGGTTTCGACCCACGCGCCTTGGTGCTGCAGTGCTGCTGAGACGCGGGTTTCGACCTACGCGCCTTGGTGCTACAGTGCTTGCTGAGACGCGGGTTTCGACCCAAGCGCCTTGGTGCTGCAGTGCTGCAGAGACGCGGGTTTTGACCCATTCGCCTTGGTGCTGCAGTGCTGGCTGAGACGCGGGTTTCGACCCAAGCGCCTTGGTGCTGCAGTGCTGCTGAGACGCGGGTTTCGACCCACGCGCTTTGGTGCTGCAGTTCTGGCGGAGACGCGGGTTTCGACCCTAGTGCCTTGGTGCTGCAGTGCTGGCTGAGACGCGGGTTTTGACCCTCGCGCCTTGGTGCTGCAGTGCTGCTGAGACGCGGGTTTCGACCCACGCGCCTTGGTGCTGCAGTGCTGGCTGAGACGCGGGTTTCCACCCAAGCGCCTTGGTGCTGCAGTGCTGGTTGAGACGCGGGTTTCGACCCTCGCGCCTTGTTGCTGCAGTGCTGCTGAGAGGCGGGTTTCAACCCTCGCGCCTTGGTGTTGCAGTGCTGGCTATGATTAGCCCTGCGTCTGGAACTTGGGACTCTGCTTTTTGGTGCCTTGTCTTTTAGTGATCTTTAGACAGCCTACAGAACCCCCTCAAAAGTTTTCGATATTCCGCAGTTAGCTGGAACGGATTTCGAAATACTTTGGACTCTAGCTGAATCCACTCTTATGATTGGACTGACAATGCTCCGGGCTTGATCTTGTTTGGAGTATGGCCTTCTTGAATGTACTGTAGAACTCTTTGAAGCCGCCAAAAACTAATCGCGTGGAGTGTTTAGATACACAGTCTAAACCTCTCCGATGCTTTAAGTTTGTCGTTGGTGTACTTTAAACCAGAGGTGGGCAGTCATCTGCTTGTGCCAGTGTACTTTTGAACTGAATTGCAGAAGCAAGGACTACACGCCAGTTCTGTGGACGCATGGGTGATACTGCTTTTGGGATGACAACGCGACTATTACTCCATGAGGTAGACGCGACTTTGGCCAGGTCGAACAGGTGCGATCTTCGGAAGGACGCATCTTTTGGGTGAAGACGCAGCTTTTGCTCTGTGAAGCTGACGCAAATTTAGCCTAGAAGGGACGTGTCTTTAGAGATGAAGACGCGACTGTTGGATGCGAATCCGTGCCATGAGTATGTTGCCACGTGTCCTGTAGAATTGAGGGGACATCTTCTTTTTGGCGTGCAAACTTCGCGCTGCATTTAAAGCGCTGTCCACGCGTCAGGCGGTGATTAGGCGTCGAGCCAAGCGCCGCGTATCTTTGCGAATCACTGTGCCTATAAAAGGCAACAGTCCTCCAAGAGTCATAATTAGACTCTCTTTCTTCTTCGTTTGCATCTGTTAGGGTTTGAGAAAGGAGCTTCCTTTGTTCTCTTTTCCTTCATCTAACATCGGATCCTTGATCGCAATGGCACCAAAGGCCAAGCATACTGCTTCGTCTTCAAAGGCGGTCGTCTCTGAGACTCAGAGGGGCGGTTCCTCCATGCAGGAAACCCCTCTTTCAGGTATAAGAAGCCATCGGACTTGATTTCCACCATTAAAGGGGTTTTTACAGAGTTCTTTTAACTCTTAAATCCCCTTTTGGATATGAACCGCCAACATGGGCTCATGCCCGTGTTTGATCATCAGGCGTGGTTCTTGAGTCGATAAACAGGACGCAGGTTTGATGACCTCTGCTTTTTTTATCTGCTCGAATCTGCGTCTACTTGTTGAACACAGGGCCCGAATGAACCTTGCATTTTGGCTTCAACACTTAGAATATTTCTAAGTGTGAAAGATTCAGACGCAGATTTCTTATGACTCTTGCGTCTTGTGAAATCAGATGCTGGTCCTCATGAATCTTGCGTCTGAGTCCAATACTTGAAATTTTTTCATAAGTTTTGGACTTTCAAATACGCGGGTTCCATGCTAGCCTCGCGATCTTTGGATCTGGACGCAGATTTTGATGATCTCCGCGTCTGGGTTCATTTCTGCCTTCGAGTTGTAAACACTTAATCATTTTCTTTCTCATCAAGTATTATTCTCTTTTACAGTACGATATTCCTCCAACCCCCTCTACAAAAAGTGTCACTTCGGGCACATAGGTGGTGCTGACCGCAATCTAACCTTCGTGTTGCAGAAGACTACTCCTGTGACTATTGACAATTCGAAGGAACGAAGGGAGAAGATCTCCAAGGTCGACATGAGGACCTTCTGGGAAATCATGACCGACGCGGATTTTGAGACGGATTCACGTATTCGGTTAAAGAAGCCCGTCTTCTTCTTTGGTGACAACATTGGCGAGGGTGATGACATCTTGCATGATGGCGATTACAAGTGGCTTCGCCAGATAGGGGATAGGAAATTCTTTCTTCCCAATATGGAGAGAATGTATCCTTTATCCTATCTCCAGCATATGTCTGTCCCCCGGGCAATGGAATGGGAGCTTGCCCGATCTGTCCCCAGTGTCTCGCTCAGCATATTGGGTGCCAGGAAGGTACACCCTGGCGGACACAGAAAGGAAGTTTTTGGCTTGTTTCCTGGATTACTCAGGTCTGAGTACCCAGTAGGGGAAACTCCTCAGCTCAGCACTACCTTCATCAATGAATTTATGAAGGTGGGGGGTGACTTTCCCGTTGACTTCCGCCCACTTGGGTGGGTTCATTCCTCTGACAAGTCTTGGTGGGGCAAGATGGTGGGCTTTGTCCTCGCCGAACTCGGAGATCTGTTAGACCAGGTGGGACTGTACCAAGTGATCAGGGCTGTGCAATATGGCATCCCGCAGAGTTTCCACGATTTTTACGGGATTCTGGAGCATTACAACCCTTTGACGGGGACATTCTTCACCCCGGTCGGGGAAATAGGGCTCGCTCTGCATGAACTATATGAAGTTTCGGGGCTGGTTATGGGAGATGCCCCTTATGAGGAATACGTCCCAACTTCTGAGGAGCTTCATCTCTTGAAGAATGAGTGCCCTCGGGTATATCAGACCTAATGGGAAGTGTTATGTCACTTCCACATCTGTGGACAAATAACCTCCTGGAGAACTAGGGGTGTTAAGCAGATGTCTTGGGCAAGCTACCTGTTTAATGGTATAACTGAGAAAGATCACTTAGTGACCATTCTAGCTCCCAGCTCCAATGAGGAAATCGCCGAGAGGATTAACGCCTCTGTGGGTTCATACACCACAGAGTCGAAAGAAACAAGTTCCATCTTTGCATGCACACCATACACGACATACACATGCTCCTCACGGTCACAACCATCGCACAATGTATGCTCATGTGTACACTTGTACACATTGTGGACGAAAGGGCCACCTTGCTAAATTTTGCTATGATAAGATACATGATGAAAATTTAGCAAATAAATTTGTTTGGGTTAGGAAAGGTACTAACCCCTATGGATCCAAAAGAGTATGGGTACCAAAGACCACCCCTATTGTATTTGATGTAGGTGTGGGCTCTCGCATGACGTGAGAGTTATGGTGCCTTGAGGTGGATGCGTTCCGAGCTTCATGAGGATTATTTGGATGCATCACTTTAAAGGGGAGTTTTGGTGGGAGGACCACCTTGGTTTGGAGAACTAGAGAGGTGCCTTCATCGGTTTTGGTATCGATCTCTAACTCCCGCTTATATTTACATGCTTTCATATCATTGTTTATAGCATGTTTTGATGTTCATAGATTATTATGATAATGTCATGATTATTAGATCATTGACATGCATGTATAGCATTTGGGATCACCTATGTTTATATGGACCCATATGTTGTGTTCTCACCATTGTTTAGCTATTATGTATATCATAGTTCTAATAGCATGTGGATTTACATAATGATCGTATTTATGTTTATCATGTTGATTTACGTCTCGTTTTATGCTTCATGTTTTGAATATATGTTTAGATGTTAGTTTTCATTAAAACTAGGATATATACTCGTACATATAGTGGGCCACAAATAAATCATTATATGTTTGTACTTGAACGCTTATTTGTACCCATTAGATGTGCTAGTATAGTCTAGTTTTGATGATTCATGCATTTTAAACTTGTATTCCCCATCTTTGACATGTTTTATGATCATGTGTTTTCACTTCATGTATATGTCTATTTTGCCAAACCTTAAGATATACATGTATACCCCTTGAGTCATTTGCTTTTCATGCAAATCTTTATTATGGACTCAATTATGTTTAGGGATATGTATGTATACTTCTTGTGTTGTCAAAACATACATATGCCTTGAAGTATAAATTTTTTTTAATGAAAAATTTAGTTTTGACGATTTTCATGTTCTCATGTTTAAAGGAATTTCAATTAAGCAGAATTGCACTCATTCATGATAATGTGTTTCACATTACACTTGTACACTCACCTTATTTGATGGTTTCTCATGATTTTGTTTTCATGAGTATAATATGTGCTTTATTGATTTCGAGTGTTTAGTGCCATGTGATTTACATGTGTTTCATGAAAAATATTATTGTTTTATTCCTTGCTTGAAGGATTTCGTACTAGTTTATAAATTTTTCTTTTAACTAGTTCGTATTCTTCAATATGGTAGAGTTTTCAAACATATTCTATTTTCAGACCTATTTTTGAAAACCCCTACCATTTTCAGGCGGTTGGTTGGGCGACCATGCCTTGTATGTTAATATTGAAAATCTTTTAAACATGAGCATGAAATGGGTGGAAAGGATTATGAGTTATACACTTGATATTTTTGTTGTTTCAATTGGTATCATTGGATCTTTTCAATTGGTATCAATATTGACTTTTCTTGTATACTCATATATTTTTTTATGTATGTATGCTTAGACTTCAAATTGTATCAATTTCGATTGGTATCTAATTTTTCATACATATATATGTTTTATTTGTGCTTACTATATATATCTTTAAGCACAAGTTTTGATTATGATAAGCTTGATTTTTAATGACTATCATGTTTCAATTGATTAGTTTTCAATTGGTATACTAATACAAGCTTATGCATCATTTTATTTGGTATTTCATAAAGGGGGAGAAAACTCGTATTTTATCTTTCAATTGGTATTTTGTTTACCATGGTTTTGTATTCCACTCCCATACTTTATGATAAAAAAAATGATTGAAAAATTAATATTGATTTTTAATTTGGTATCATATGCTTATAAAGAAAAATAACTTACAATTGGTATCAAGATGTTATTTGTTTACTTTCTTTTGGTATCATGTAATGAAAGATATATTTTTTTTCTTTCAATTGGTATCATAAAATGTTTTGATTTGTATTGCCTATATGCAAGGGGAGCTTAACATGTCTTCTACATATAGATTCATGTTGAGTGTATCTTATATTGAAGAGCTTGACAACTCTTCTTTATGCGATACACGTGTGTAGGGGGAGCTTCACATCTCCTCTTATGTATTGCATATTATGCGTTATGTGAATTAGGGCTTGTCATCCCTCCTTCATGTAATGCATATATGTAGGGAAATTAACTTAGCGTCTTCCTCTTCATGAATGTATATCGCATATATCCTTTATTGATTTGTTTCATGTCACCCCTTTGTTGATTTTTGCTTTTGACAAAAAGGGGGAGAACATCGTGTTTTTACTTTAACCCCTTTGTTGATGATTGACAAAAAGGGGGAGAAGTATTTGAGAAGTATTTGATATATATGCATGTTTTCCTTGCTTTATCCATATGCATATATGTTTTGTTTTGCAAATAGGAGAAAAAGTATTTGATGAGTTTTATGCTTGATTGGCATGTTTATCTCCTTGTATTTGCATACATATTTATGAGCTTTCATTGCATATTTCTTTGTTTATTGTGATGCATGAGTTAAGGGGGAGCTTCTTTGAAGCTTAACTTTAATCCATGCATATATAACTCCATGAGTTTTGTCATCATCAAAAAAGGGGGAGATTGTTGGCCCAGAGGCCTTCCACTTTAGTTTTAATGATGATTAACTCATGTAGTTATGGTTACTAATAATCTTATAGTGTTTATTTTCAGATCTCTAATCAAGATATTAGTAGGTGATTAGCTTCAACAAAGATGGTTTGGAAGCTTTCACAATGGTGATTCAAGAGCCCGAGCATCAAGATCATATATAGCACTCGTTGGAGTCAAGCTCGGTGGATCACGGTTTGTATCAAGTCGACTTGAAGACGGAGTTCGTCAAGAAGACCTCGGTACCTAGTTTATAGTTTGTTTTAGATCCATTTGTAAAGATTAGAATAGTGTGATATGCTCAAGTTTACAACACACACACGTTTTATGTTTTGGATATTGGTTTTCGATTTTTGGTTTAACCGATATTGGTTTTCATAAATAGATATTATATCAAACAAGTTTACATTGTTTAAATGTATATTAGATATGTTCTATATACATACATGCTTCATATCTTAGACAAACTTAGTTTGACATACCTATTCATATATTTAGGTTTTGTGTTTTAACAAAACATATTTTTGGAATTAAAGTCAAAAACTATGATATGTATATGTTTCATGTATATTGGATTTCTATCCATATGCATCATGCTTCAAAGTGTTTAAATATCATGTTTTTGTATTTGGATGAGTTTTGAAAAAATCGGATTTCCATTTGAAAAATCCAAGTTTTAGAAAATACGGTTTTTGATTTTCGACAAAATCTGTAAGTCACAAAAATGGTTTAAAAAGTTTGAAATTTGTGTTGAAAATTTTCACACAAGTTTGTATATCAATGTATTATGCTAAAACTATTTTTGTGAATTTTTAGAGATTTTATGGGAATTTTTAAGATAATAAAAACCTAAGTTTTCTATCCCATATAGCCTTCTGCCAGGCTCTGGCAGTCGACCAACGTGCACAAAAATGTGCACGCAACCAGCCCATTGAGCCGGTCGACCGAGCAGTCGACCGACTGGAAGCAACCCACTGTCGGGTTGCTCCGGTCGACCGGGCGGTCGACCGGCCGAGAGCCGTTGCTCTCTGGTTCAGGGCCCGGTCGATCGGGCGGTCGACCGGCAGTCGCTAACGGTCAAATTTAGACCGTTGGCCGGTCGACCGGGCGGTCGACCGGATGGTCAAATCTGACCATAATTGGCTGCAACGGCTAGTTCTTTGAAGAAGCTATAAAATGGGTTTTCTCTTAATAGTTTTTAACAAGTTTTTAGAGAGCTAAATTTCTGATCTTACTAGTGTTTTTACAGCAATCAAAAAGAAGTTTTGGGCTCAAAAGTTCACATTTTATTTGGTGTTTTCTAGGGTTTTGGAAAATCAAAGAAAAGTGATTTTTGGGAAAAGTGTTTTGATTCAATTTCTTCATCTTTACTTCTAGTTTTTCCCAAGGATTTTCTTTGAGTATTTATTTTCCATTCCTTTGGTTTTTCTCACACTTGAGCTTCATTCTATCCTATCTATAGGATCTTTGTGTTTGTGGGAAAACAAATCGGTTTGTGATCTTTTGTTCACCAAGTTGTAAACCCTATCATTGCTTGGCTTTGTGCCTTTCCCTCTAAGTGAAGAGGAGGTTGTGCAATTGGGTTGTATCCCTCAAGTTGTGAGGTGATCCTTGTTTAGCTTTGTGCTTATTCCTCAGGTTGTGAGGTGATTGTTTTGTTGGCTTGGTGCTTAGCCTCTTGTGAGAGGTTGTGGTTGTAAAGAGACGAGTTGGGTACTCCTAGTTATTGTATTGCCCCAAATCCTCGGTGGAGGTTCTCTGTGTGGGATTCCTAGGTGGACAAGTTAGTGGATTCGAAATCCTTCTGGGTGAAAGCGGGGACGTATAGCTGGGTGCTCGAACCTCGAAACAAATCTTGTTGTTTGGGTTTGATCCATTGACTCTCTCTCTCTCTCTCTCTTTACTTTGTGCCTTGCATCATTCATATTGTCATATCATAATTATATGCTTGGCTTGTTTGTGTGTGCCTCACTTGTGCTTAACCACGAGAGCTTCATATAGCGCCTCAACTCTTATTCAGAGGAATCAAGAAGAGTTAGTCTAGAGCCCTTCACCGAGAATTCGGCTACACTCGTTGGTTGCATTAAGTGTTGTTGCAATTAGTTTTTAATTTCCGCATTTAGTTCATTATATTAGCCTATCACCTATTCACTCCCCCTCTAGGTGATTTCAAGAAGATCTTGGGTTATCACCAAGTTTGTTGATTCTCATTCACATGAATTATCAAGCCCAGATAAGGTCCAACACTTTTACTCTCACCAGACACATCGATCAAATATTAGCAGAAGCATTATGAGCAATTTAATTGATATTGGAATTCGCCCTTCAAATATTTCCCGCGTTGTTAATGCAATGAACCATGGAGAAGGTTGTGAAGAAGTAAGCCCGTAACAAGTTATTAATTTTACTCATCTGTAGAAATAACGTTGGCCATGAGTTTATTTCGATCATCAAATATTTTCAAGAAAAAGCCGAGTCCGATCCAGATTTTTTCTTTGCCAGTGAAGTTGACAATGCGGGAACATATAGAAGCATTTTTTGTGCTGATGGAAGAGCAATTTCCTCGTACCTGAGTTTCTGTAATGTGATTGTTTTTGACACAACATAGAAGACTAATCACTTGAACCTGCCATTTGCTCCATTCACTGGAGTGAATCATCATCGACAGTCAATTTTGTTTGGCTGTGCATTGCTTGCGGATGAGCAGAGAGATACATTTGTGTGGCTATTCAAAAAATAGCTTAAATGCATGCACAGAGTTGCACCAAAGGTGATTATTACTGATCATGATGCCCAGATCGGTGATGCCATCAAGATGGTTTTTCCAACTACTCGGCACCGATATTATTTTTAGCATGTACGAAAACATATTGCCGAGCAACAAATCCCGATGACGAACATGTTGGCCCAAAGGCCCATCACTCTAGTTTTGATGATGATCAACTCATGTAGTTATAGTACTAATGATCTTGTGTTTAATTAGACTAAGATTTATGATCAAGATCTTAGTTGGTGTTTAGCTTCAACAAAGGATTTAAAGTCAAGTTTTGGAGCTAGCACGGTTTGATTCAAGAGCTTGTGCATCAAGACCACATCAAGTCCTAAAGAGGAGTCTAGCTCGTTGGATCAAGTTTGGACCAAGTCAAGAAGATGAGAAGACTTCAAGTGAAGACTTCAAGAAGAAGACTTGTGTCTAGGTTTGTTTTATTAACATTTTGTTTTAGATTAAAATGTAAAGGATAGAATAGTTGGTGGATTGCTCAAGTATACCATATACACACACACTCTTGATTTAGTTGTGTTTTCATAAAATAATTTTATTTTGGAAAAATACAAAAGAGTTTTCATTTTGAAAAATACTGGTTTGGTTTTTGGAATTCAAAGTATATATGTTTTAATCAAAACCATGTTTAGTGCTTATTGTCAAAAACATAGATATTTCACCATGTATGTGTAGTGGATCATATCCATACACTCCATGCTTTAAAGTGTTTAAAATATCTTGTTTTTGTATTTGGAGAAGTTTTGAAAAAATAAGTTTTGAAAAAGTTTATTTTGGAAAAATACAGTTTTTGTTTTTAGCCAAAATTTCTAAGTTACAAAAATAGTTCAAATTGTTTGTAACATGTCTTGATTTTGTTCAAACATGATTGTTTATCAAAGTATAATACTGAACCTATTTTTGTAGATTTTTAGAGATTTTATAGGATTTAATTAAAAACAAAAAACCCAAGTTTTATTTCCTGTAAATGGCCTGCCAGGCTCTGGCGGTCGACCGACCGGTCGACCGGACCAGGAGCGGGTCGACCGGAACGGTCGACTGACGTGCACAGAAGTGTACAGGATGGGCCGGTCGACCGTACCGTCGACCGCCAGAGAGTATCTGCTCTCTGGAAAAGGCCCCGGTCGACCGGGCGATCGACCGGCAGAGAGCTCAGCTCTATGTATCCTTGCCACGGTCGACCGGTTGGTCGACCGCTGGCTCAACGGTCAGAAATCTGACCGTTGGTCGGTCGACCGAGCGGTCGACCGATAGGTCATCCTGGCTCCTAACGACTAGTTTTTGGGAGCCCTATAAAATGGGGCTTTTGGGGGCTGTTTTAGCTAGGATTTTAAGTGGGTTTTGAGCCAGTTTTTCCAACTCTATTAGGTGTTTATCTCCACTTGTTTAAGAGCCAAAATTGCCATATCAAAAGGAGAGATTTTCAAGAGTGTATTGAAAAGTGATTACTTGAGTTTTCCTCGACCATTTCAATCCTAGTTTTCTCACACAAACACTTGAGCTATCCATTGCTATATCTACCTATAGGGATATTTGTTGTGAGAGGATTTTAGGTGATCAAAGTGTTGTGATCACCAAAGTTCTACTTTGTACTTTAAGGAGGCGGACTTGCGGGTTCGCGGTGTTTCGGGTTCTTGTGTGAACTCGGTGTTTGAGGTGTGGCCTCGGCAAGCTAGTGGGCTTGCGGTGTGTTCTTGCGGGAACAAGAGAGGGACTAGAGAGTCCAAAGAGCTTGTAGTTGTTGCGGCACCAAGTGATCCAGTGGGATCGATTTTAGTGGAAATCCTTCATAGTGTTGAAGGCGGGGAGGTAGAGCAAGTGTGCTCGAACCTCGAAACAAATCTCCCGTGTTTGTGATTGCTCTCTCTATCTCTTACTTGTCTTTATTGTTTGATGGAAGAAAAATTCGCGTAAAGTTTCCTTGAATCAATTGAAAAATTACAACGGACTTACACCCCGGTTACAAGGGAGGGAGGATATTGAGTCTTGAATCCTCCCTTTGTTTAATGCTGGGTTCTTCAAGTGGCGGTGAAAAGTGAATCTTGTTTTCGATGATCGGGTGAACGTCGAGAACTTCTGGGGATCTTCTCTTCGGATGGTAGACGGAGTAACACAGCTCTATCGACCAAAATCTCAAAGAGATTGTAGGTAAAGATTAACTTGTACGCAGCAAGTTAGCTGAAGAGTTTGACTCTCTTTCCTTCTCTGTGGAAGCTCTCAAGTCAAGTTCTTCTCCTCGAATTCTCTGATCTAAAATCTTCTGACCCCTACTCCATAGTAAAGGGTCTATTTATAGAGGTTTTAGGGGCGAACGTGCCCCCTAAAAATGCTCCATAATGGGGTTAACTTCCCCGTTATGTGGGCAGTGATTGACCCCATAACAAGGGCAGTTATAACTAAGACGCGGGTTTCGACCTTCGCGCCTTTGTGCTGCAGTGCTGGTTGAGACGCGTGTTTCGACTCACGCGCCTTGGTGCCGCAGTGCTGGCTGAGACGCGGGTTTTGACCCACGCGCCTTGGTGCCGCAGTGCTGGCTGAGACGCGGGTTTCGACCCACGCGCCTTGGTGCTGCAGTGCTGGCAAAGACGCGGGTTTCGACCCAAGCGTCTTGGTGCTGCAGTGCTGGCTGAGACGCGGGTTTCAACCCTCGCGCCTTGGTGCTGCATTGCTGGCTGAGACGCGAGTTTCGACCCACGCGCCTTGGTGCTGCAGTGCTGCTGAGACACGGGTTTCAACCCACGCGCCTTGGTGCTGCAGTGCTGGCTGAGACGCGGGTTTCGACCCACGCGCCTTGTTGCTGCAGTGCTGGCTGAGACGCGGGTTTCGACCCAAGCGTCTTGGTGCTGCAGTGCTGGCTGAGACGCGGGTTTCGACCCTCGCGCCTTGGTGCTGCATTGCTGGCTGAGACGCGGGTTTCGACCCACGCGCCTTGGTGCTGCAGTGCTGGCTGAGACGCGGGTTTCGACCCTCGCGCCTTGGTGCTGCATTGCTGGCTGAGACGCGGTTTCGACCCACGCGCCTTGGTGCTGCAGTGCTGCTGAGACGCGGGTTTCGACCCACGCGCCTTGGTGCTGCAGTGCTGGCTGAGACGCGGGTTTCGACCCAAGCGCCTTGGTGCTGCAGTGCTGCTGAGACGCGGGTTTCGACCCACGCGCCTTGGTGCTACAGTGCTGGCGGAGACGCGGGTTTCGACCCTAGTGCCTTGGTGCTGCAGTGCTGGCTGAGACGCGGGTTTCGACCCTCGCGCCTTGGTGCTGCAGTGCTGCTGAGACGTGGGTTTCGACCCACGCGCCTTGGTGCTGCAGTGCTGGCTGAGACGCGGGTTTCCACCCAAGCGCCTTGGTGCTGCAGTGCTGGCTGAGACGCGGGTTTCGACCCTCGCGCCTTGTTGCTGCAGTGCTGCTGAGATGCGGGTTTCAACCCTCGCGCCTTGGTGTTGCAGTGCTGGCTATGATTAGCCCTGCGTCTGGAGCTTGGGACTCTGCTTTTGGTGCCTTGTCTTTTAGTTATCTTTAGACAGCCTACAGAACCCCCTCCAAAGTTTTCGATATTCCGCAGTTAGCTGGGACGGATTTTGAAATACTTTGGACTCTAGCTGAATCCACTCTTATGATTGGACTGACAATGCTCCGGGCTTGATCTTGTTTGGAGTATTGCCTTCTTGAATGTACTGTAGAGCTCTTTGAAGCCGCCAAAACTGATCGCGTGGAGTGTCTAGATACACAGTCTAAACCTCCCCGATGCTTTAAGTTTGTCGTTGGTGTACTTTAAACCAGAGGTGGGCAGTCATCTGCTTATGCCAGTGTACTTTTGAACTGAATTGCAGAAGCAAGGACTACACGCCAGTTCTGTGGACACATGGGTGATACTGCTTTTGGAATGACAACGCGACTATTACTCCATGAGGTAGACGCGACTTTGGCCAGGTCGAACAGGTGCGATCTTCGGAAGGACGCATCTTTTGGGTGAAGACGCAGCTTTTGCTCTGTGAAGCTGACGCAAATTTAGCCGAGAAGGGACGTGTCTTTAGAGATGAATACGCGACTGTTGGATGCGAATCCGTGCCATGAGTATGTTGCCATGTGTCCTGTAGAATTGAGGGGACATCTTCTTTTTGGCGTGTGAACTTCGCGCTGCATTTAAAGCGCTGTCCACGCGTCAGGCGGTGATTAGGCGTCGAGCCAAGCGCCGCGTATCTTTGCGAATCACTGTGCCTATAAAAGGCAACATTCCTCCAAGAGTCATCATTAGACTCTCTTTCTTCTTCGTTTGCATCTGTTAGGGTTTGAGAAAGGAGCTTCCTTTGTTCTCTTTTCCTTCATCTAACATCGGATCCTTGATCGCAATGGCACCAAAGGCCAAGCATACTGCTTCGTCTTCAAAGGCGGTCGTCTCTGAGACTCAGAGGGGCGGTTCCTCCATGCAGGAAACCTCTCTTTCAGGTATAAGAAGCCATCGGTATTGATTTCCACCATTAAAGGGGTTTTTACAGAGTTCTTTTAACTCTTAAATCCCCTTTTGGATATGAACCGCCAACATGGGCTCATGCCCGTGTTTGATCATCAGGCGTGGTTCTTGAGTCGATAAACAGGACGCAGGTTTGATGACCTCTGCTTTTTTTATCTGCTCGAATCTGCGTCTACTTGTTGAACACAGGGCCCGAATGAACCTTGCATTTTGGATTCAACACTTAGAATATTTCTAAGTGTGAAAGATTCAGACACAGATTTCTTATGACTCTTGCGTCTTGTGAAATCAGATGCTGGTCCTCATGAATCTTGCGTCTGAGTCCAATACTTGAAATTTTTTCATAAGTTTTGGACTTTCAAATACGCGGGTTCCATGCTAGCCTCGCGATCTTTGGATCTGGACGCAGATTTTGATGATCTCCGCGTCTGGGTTCATTTCTGCCTTCGAGTTGTAAACACTTAATCATTTTCTTTCTGATCAAGTATTATTCTCTTTTGCAGTACGATATTCCTCCAACCCCCTCTCCAAAAAGTGTCACTTCGGACACGTAGGTGGTGCTGACCGCAATCTAACCTTCGTGTTGCAGAAGACTGCTCCTGTGACTATTGACAAGTCGAAGGAACGAAGGGAGAAGATCTCCAAGGTCGACATGAGGACCTTCCGGGAAATCATGACCGACGCGAATTTTGAGACGGATTCACGTATTTGGTTAAAGAAGCCCGTCTTCTTCTTTGGGGACAACATTGGCGAGGGTGATGACATCTTGCATGACGGCGATTACAAGTGGCTTCGCCAGATAGGGGATAGGAAATTCTTTCTTCCCAATATGGAGAGAATGTATCCTTTATCCTATCTCCAGCATATGTCTGTCCCCCGGGCAATGGAATGGGAGCTTGCCCGATCTGTCCCCAGTGTCTCGCTCAGCATATTGGGTGCCAGGAAGGTACACCCTGGCGGATACAGAAAGGAAGTTTTTGGCTTGTTTCCTGGATTACTCAGGTCTGAGTACCCAGTAGGGGAAACTCCTCAGCACAGCACTACCTTCATCAATGAATTTATGAAGGTGGGGGGTGACTTTCCCGTTGACTTCCGCCCACTTGGGTGGGTTCATTCCTCTGACAAGTCTTGGTGGGGCAAGATGGTGGGCTTTGTCCTCGCCGAACTCGGAGATCTGTTAGACCAGGTGGGACTGTACCAAGCGATCATGACTGTGCAATATGTGTTGGCCCAAAGGCTTTCCACTCTAGTTTTGATGATGACTAACTCATGTTGTTATGTGTACTAATAATCTTGTGTTTTAGTCTCAGATCATTAATCAAGTTATTAGTAGGTGATTAGCTTCAACAAGATGATTTGGAAGCTTTCACATGTTGATTCAAGAGCTTAAGCATCAAAGATGACATCTAGCACTCATTGGAGTCGAGCTTGGCGAATCAAGTTTTTGGATCGAGTCAACTTGGAGATTGCGCTCTACAAGAAGACTTAGGTATCCATAAGTTTGGGTTTAGGTCCCACTTGTAAAGATTAGTATAGTATGATAAGCTCAAGTTCACAATACACATGTTTCACGTTTTTGAATATTGGTTTTTGGTTTAACCAATCTTGGTTTTCATGAATAGATTTTATATCAAAACAAGTTTACATGGTTTAGTGTATATATGATTTGTTCTATATACATGCATGCTTCTATTGCTTAAACAAACTTAGTTTGATAGTCTACTTCATGAGTTTTATGTTTTGGTAATTCTAACAAAACATATTTTGGAATCAACTACTAAGACATGTCATGTGTTTCATACCTTTTGTACTTGGATAAGTTTTAGACAAAAGGTTCTTTCTATTCAAGATTCCAAGTTTTAGAAAATACATGTTTTGGTTTTTGATAAATATGATAAGATACAAAAATAGTTTTAATTGCTTGATATTTGAGTCAAAACTTTTATCACATGTTTATATATCAATGCAAAATGCTAAAACTATTTTTGGGGATTTTCAGTAATTTATAAGAATTTATTTGACATTATTTTTCCCATGTTTTCTGACCTGAACCGGTCGACCGGGGCAGTCGACCGAGTCTGTGTCAGGCTGGTCCGGTCGACCGGACCAGTCGACCGCAGTTCTGGCAGATGCACGTATCAGTGTGCATGTCTGCCGGTCGACCGGGGCGATCGACCGAGATGGAATTTTTGCTTACAGGTTTTCTCAGTCGACCGGGTCGGTCGACCGATAGCCTATAATGGTCGGATTTTTGAACTACCGGTCGACCGGCCCAGTCGACCGATGTGTCCGTTGAACAGTAACGGGCAGATTTTTAATAGCTCTTTTATTTTGTCTTTTGTGTTTAAAATTTGAATTAAGGATTTATTTCAAATCTAATATTACTTAATTAGCCTTAAGTTTATTTTATCTCTTAACCTAGCCCTCTCCTATAAATAGGGGTGTTTGGGGAGAGATTTATAACAAGAATTAACAAGAAAAATTGGCAAAAGTTTGAAAAGTTTTAAGGCATTCTAAAAGAATTTTTGGGCTAAAATTTTCTATCTCTCTGGTGTTTTTGCTGAAAGAAAAATAGGTTTTTTGGATTCAAAGTGAACAATCTTTTTTTGTGTTTTTGATTAGGGTTTGAAAAACCAAAGAAAAGGGATTTTGGGAAAAGCTTTTGAATTGAACATCTCTATCTTGATTTCATTTATTTCCCAAAGATTTTCTTTGAGTTGCTGGTTTCAAAACCCTTGGTTTTCTCCACACTTGAGCTATAATCTACTATCTTGTCTATAGGATTTGTGTGGGAGAAAAAGAGATTGTTTATGGTTGTTGCTTGAAACCACCAAGTAGTAAGAGATTGTTTTGTGGTTATTGTTGTAAACCACTCAGTTGTAATCCTTTCCTTTGTGTGGCTTTGTGCCTTTGCCTCAAGTGGAGGTTGTGGTTCTTGTAACTGTCTTTGTGATAGTGGAGTAGCTAGAATCCATCTGGGGATGGCGGGGATGTAGAGCTGGGTGCTCGAACCTCGATAACATATCTTGGTGTTTGCGTTTGATCGATTGGCTCTCTCTCTATCTCTATTTACTTTGTGCTTTGCATTTCTATTCATATTGTTCATCATACTTGCTTGGCTTGGTTGTGTGTGCATCACTAGTTGATCACACTTGAGTGCTCATTGCATTTAGATTTTAATTCCGCATTTAGTTCCATTGATTAGCATCATCACCTATTCACCCCCCCTCTAGGTGATTTTCAATTGGTATCAGAGCTAGTGCTCCTGATATTTAGGTTTAACCACCTAGGAGTAAGATCTTGGTTTGCTAATCTTCATTTGCATTTTCATTTGCACTCATATTTATTTGCTCTCATGGCTAGCCCTCCTATGTTTGACCATTTTAGACTTGATGCATGGAAGGTGGACATGACTAGGCATTTAAAGAATCTAGGTCATTTAGTTTATCAAGCCATCACTATAGAAACCCTCCCTAATAGTAGCAAGCATAAGAAGGCAAATGCATTAGCCCTTAGGACACTTCAAGCATCTTTAAATGAACATCTTCTTCCTATATTTGCTAAATATGATTCGGCTTTTGCAGTTTGGAGCATATTGTCATCTCCCGAGCTACCCATGATTGTAAACAAGTTAAGGAGATCTAAGAGAGAAGTTTCCGAAGAGCGTGGCTTTATGTCATATGGGAATGACTCCCATGAGGTACATTCGGATTCCCCTCTTGATGATAGCTCTAGTTCATATTGCCATGGTTGTTTTGAAGTTCAAAATTTGAATGTTGAACTTGCCTCTAAACTTGAAAAATTTATGGAAAAACATGAGATTTTGAAAAAGAAACATTTTGATTTAAAAGAAGAATTAAAGGATTTATGTTCTACTTTTGAATCGGTTTTGCAAGAGAAGGAAGAGATTACTAGTGAACGTGACTCACTACAATCTCAACTAGAACTTGCACTTAAAGAGATTGAAGTTTTGAAAAACAAAATGATTTTGATGATGTTGTAGAAAACAATGAGGTTTTGTCTTCTAGATTGGATCTTGTTTTTAAAGAAAATCTTACCTTGAAAAATAAAATTGATTCTATCACTAAAGAATTGGATTTGGTTTTGTCTAAAAATGATTCTTTGAAAAATGATATTGATATGCATGTTTGCCATGATAGTGTAGCTTCTTGTTCTAGCACACCTATTGCATGCTCCATTTTATCTTCTAACATTGAAAATGATATAAATAACTTGAAGAAAAGTGTTGATTGTTTGGGCTCCACTTTGAGCCATTGTGCCATGAACCACACTCGTTTGGAATCCTTGGTTCGCAAGAAACAAGTTCCAACTATGCATGCACACCCAACACGGCATACACATGCTTCCCACGGTCACCACCAACACTTGTATGCTCATGTGTACACATGTACACATTGTGGTCGAAAAGGCCACCTTGCTAGATTTTGCTATGATAGATTACATATTGAAAATTTAGCAACTAATCTTGTTTGGGTTAGGAAAGATACTAACCCCCGTGGACCCACAAGAAAATGGGTACCAAGATCCACCCCTTTGATGTTTGATGTAGGTGGAGGCTCTCGCATCACGTGAGAGTATTGGTGCCTTGAGGTGGATGCGTTCTAAGCTTGAATGAGAACCATTTGGATGCTTCACTCTCAAGGAAATTTGGTGGGAGGACCACCGTGGTTTGGAGAACTAGAGATGCACCTTCATCGGTTTTGGTATCATTCTCTAACTCCCTTGTACATTTGCATGCTTCTCATGTTCATCAATTTATAGCATGTTTTATAGTTTGATGATTAGTATGATAATTACCATGTTTATTAGAATTATGCTTTACATGATTAGTTCTTGAGACACCCATGTTTGATATGGACCCATATTTTGTGTTCTCCTTTGTTTTAGCTATCATGTTAATCATAGATCTAATACACATGTTCTTATCATAATAATCATATGGATTTTTGTGATTGTTTTGATATTCCATGTTTTTGATTATCATGATTATTTTATCATGTTGATTGTTGATTCATTTTTGTGCTTCATGTGTTGACTACTTTCTTGGATAATTGTTTTCATTAAGACTAGGATTTATACTTGCACAACAAATGGATACAAATAGACCTTTATATATGTTTGTGTTTGAATGCTCATTTGTATTCATATGATGTACTAGTATAGTCTAGTTTTGATGATTCATGCATTTGACTTGTATTAACATAATTTGGTTGACTTCATGTATATGTCTATTTTGTCCAAACTATCATTTGTACATATACATCCTTGAGCCACGTGCCTTCATGCACACACTTTTGTGGACTCATTATGTTTGGGATATGTATGTATACTTTAGTTTGTGCATGACATACATATGCCTTGAAGTTTAGATCATTTGATGAATTTCTATGTGATTCCCATTTATGATGAAAATCTTGTTTTTAAGATGATTTTTTTAAATAGTGTCATGGATTTCTTTTGGTGATTTCACATCCCAGATGAACTTTTATGTTTCTAAAAGTAATCTTCATGTTTTAAAGTGATTTTCATGATTCACTTATGATTCATATTTTGATGATCTATATATTGAGCTTGATTATACTTTTTCATGATGATATGTTTCTCACAACACTTGTACACTCACCTTATTTGATGTTTCTCATGATTTGATTTTCATGAGTCCCAATTGTGCCATATGAATTTTGAGTGTTTGGTGATTATGTGATTTTCATGTTTCATGAAAAATCTTTGTGTTTTATCTTGAAGGATTTCGTACTAGTTGATTCATATAACTAGTTGTGACTTTCTTCATGAGGTAGAGATTTTCAAACATACTATATTGTTCAAATCTATTTTTGAAAACCCCTACCATCAATGGGCGGTTGGATGGGAGATCATGCTCATGTATGCTTTATTGTGAAAATCATTTTAAACTTGATCATGAAATGGGTGGTAGTTGATATGAGTCATACACTTGATCTTATTGTTGTTTCAATTGGTATCATTGAATTCTTTCAATTGGTATCAATCTTGACATCCTTTGTATACTCATATATGTTTTGTTTTATATATGTATGCTTACACTTCATATAGTATCAATTTCAATTGGTATCTATTTCTTACATACATATATAGATGATTTGTTTGTGCTTATTATATCCCTATATCTTGAAGCACAAATTTTGGGTTATGTTAAGCTTGAGTTTTTCCATATACAAGCTTTATCATAATTTTAAGATTGCTAAGCTTGAATTTTTAATGAATATCATGTTTCAATTGATTTAATTTTCAATTGGTATCTTATTTCAAGCCTATGCATATTTTCTTTTGGTATTTCATAAAGGGGGAGAAAACTCGTATTTTATATTTCAATTGGTATTTGGTTTACCATTGTTTTTGTTTCCCACTCCCTAACTTTATGATGAAAAACAATTACACATCAATATTAAAGTAATTGGTATCATATGCTTATAATGAAAAATATCTTCTTTTGGTCTCAAGATGCTATTTGCTTCCTTAAATTTGGTATCATTTTTTTCTATTGGTATCAAGTTTACATTACATATTTTCATTTTGATATAAAATGTTATTTTGTTTCAATGCCTTGTTTTATTTCAAGTAGGATTTGGCATTTCTCAAAGTTAGTTATTTTCAATTGATATCATATTGACTTTGGTTTTACCCCTTGGAATAATTTATTGCTTCTTTATTTTGAACATTTAGGGGGAGAAGTATTTATTTTCATTATATTTGTTTTTACCCCTTTGTTGATGATTGACAAAAAGGGGGAGAAGAATTTGTTGTTTATATGCATGGTTGATTTATGCATATGTTTTAGTTGGTTTTCATTAGTAATAATAATGTTGGTTTCAATATTATTGTTTTATTGGTATCAAGAATATTATTGTTTTATTGGTATCAAGAGCATGTTTCATTGTTTATGTTATTGTTTATGTTTTATCTTAATTGGTATCCAGAGCATGTTTATATATGTTGATGCATACATATTTATGAACATTCATTGTATATCCTTATGTTTATTGTGATGCATGAGTTAAGGGGGAGCTTCTTTGAAGCTTTACTTTAATCCATGCATATATAACTCCATGAGTTTTGTCATCATCAAAAAGGGGGAGATTGTTGGCCCAAAGGCTTTCCACTCTAGTTTTGATGATGACTAACTCATGTAGTTATGTGTACTAATAATCTTGTGTTTTAGTCTCAGATCATTAATCAAGTTATTAGTAGGTGATTAGCTTCAACAAGATGATTTGGAAGCTTTCACATGTTGATTCAAGAGCTTAAGCATCAAAGATGACATCTAGCACTCATTGGAGTCGAGCTTGGCGAATCAAGTTTTTGGATCGAGTCAACTTGGAGATTGCGCTCTACAAGAAGACTTAGGTATCCATAAGTTTGGGTTTAGGTCCCACTTGTAAAGATTAGTATAGTATGATAAGCTCAAGTTCACAATACACATGTTTCACGTTTTTGAATATTGGTTTTTGGTTTTTGGTTTAACCAATCTTGGTTTTCATGAATAGATTTTATATCAAAACAAGTTTACATGGTTTAGTGTATATATGATTTGTTCTATATACATGCATGCTTCTATTGCTTAAACAAACTTAGTTTGATAGTCTACTTCATGAGTTTTATGTTTTGGTAATTCTAACAAAACATATTTTGGAATCAATTACTAAGACATGTCATGTGTTTCATACTTTTGTACTTGGATAAGTTTTAGACAAAAGGTTCTTTCTATTCAAGATTCCAAGTTTTAGAAAATACATGTTTTGGTTTTTGATAAATATGATAAGATACAAAATAGTTTTAATTGCTTGATATTTGAGTCAAAACTTTTATCACATGTTTATATATCAATGCAAAATGCTAAAACTATTTTTGGGGATTTTCAGTAATTTATAAGAATTTATTTGACATTATTTTTCCCATGTTTTCTGACCTGAACCGGTCGACCGGGGCAGTCGACCGAGTCTGTGTCAGGCTGGTCCGGTCGACCGGACCAGTCGACCGCAGTTCTGGCAGATGCACGTATCAGTGTGCATGTCTGCCGGTCGACCGGGGCGGTCGACCGAGATGGAATTTTTGCTTACAGGTTTTCTCAGTCGACCGGGTCGGTCGACCGATAGCCTATAACGGTCGGATTTTTGAACTACCGGTCGACCGGCCCAGTCGACCGATGTGTCTGTTGAACAGTAACGGGCAGATTTTTAATAGCTCTTTTATTTTGTCTTTTGTGTTTAAAATTTGAATTAAGGATTTATTTCAAATCTAATATTACTTAATTAGCCTTAAGTTTATTTTATCTCTTAACCTAGCCCTCTCCTATAAATAGGGGTGTTTGGGGAGAGATTTATAACAAGAATTAACAAGAAAAATTGGCAAAAGTTTGAAAAGTTTTAAGGCATTCTAAAAGAATTTTTGGGCTAAAATTTTCTATCTCTCTGGTGTTTTTGCTGAAAGAAAAATAGGTTTTTGGATTCAAAGTGAACAATCTTTTTTTGTGTTTTTGATTAGGGTTTGAAAAACCAAAGAAAAGGGATTTTGGGAAAAGCTTTTGAATTGAACATCTCTATCTTGATTTCATTTATTTCCCAAAGATTTTCTTTGAGTTGCTGGTTTCAAAACCATTGGTTTTCTCCACACTTGAGCTATAATCTACTATCTTGTCTATAGGATTTGTGTGGGAGAAAAAGAGATTGTTTGTGGTTGTTGCTTGAAACCACCAAGTAGTAAAAGATTGTTTTGTGGTTATTGTTGTAAACCACTCAGTTGTAATCCTTTCGTTTGTGTGGCTTTGTGCCTTTGCCTCAAGTGGAGGTTGTGGTTCTTGTAACTGTCTTTGTGATAGTGGAGTAGCTAGAATCCATCTGGGGATGGCGGGGATGTAGAGCTGGGTGCTCGAACCTCGATAACATATCTTGGTGTTTGCGTTTGATCGATTGGCTCTCTCTATCTCTATTTACTTTGTGCTTTGCATTTCTATTCATATTGTTCATCATACTTGCTTGGCTTGGTTGTGTGTGCATCACTAGTTGATCACACTTGAGTGCTCATTGCATTTAGATTTTAATTCCGCATTTAGTTCCATTGATTAGCATCATCACCTATTCACCCCCCCTCTAGGTGATTTTCAATATGGCATCCCGCAGAGTTCCCACAATTTTTACGGGATTCTGGAGCATTACAACCCTTTGACGGGGACATTCTTCACCCGGTCGGGGAAATAGGGCTCGCTCTGCATGAACTATATGAAGTTTCGGGGCTGGTTATGGGAGATGCCCCTTATGAGGAATACGTCCCAACTTCTGAGGAGCTTCATCTCTTGAAGAATGAGTGCCCTCGGGTATATGAGACCTAATGGGAAGTGTTATGTCACTTCCACATCTGTGGCCAAATAACCTCCTGGAGAACTAGGGGAGTTAAGCAGATGTCCTTGGCGAGCTACCTGTTTAATGGTATAACTGAGAAAGATCACTCAGTGACCATTCTAGCTCCCAGCTCCAATGAGGAAATCGCCGAGAGGATTAACGCCTCTGTGGGTTCTTACACCACAGAGTCGAATGAAGACACTTTCAAGCCTGAGACAGTTTTTGAAAGTTTCCATCACCAGGCCCAGATCCCCATTTCTAACCGGGCACTACTGGCGGGCTTCCTCGTGCTGTGGTTGAAGCGCTGTGTAGTGCCGACACTGCCGCATGAAGTGATTGTCATCGACGTGGTGTATCCGGCGGTGCTGTCGGCCTACGGTAGGTCCATCGCTCTCCTTCCAGCAATGGTGGCTGGAATCCAAAGCGGATTACAGGCCCTGACTCAGAGCCTATGCAAAGTGGAGGCCATCGTCGACTCCCACGGTAGACCGGAGGTTGACTCGGAGGGGAGGCCGAGAGTAAAGACCCCTAACCCCCGGGTCGAGCTTCCCTACACGTACCTAATGGCTTGGTACGTTATGCACTGCCCCTCACTGATGACGCCAGTATCCCGATCCGAGGGGTTTGTCCCTTTTGTGCAGCAGCTGGAGAGCTCGAGTTGGTCCAACAACTATATGTTCTACGTTCGGAAATGTATTCTGAACGCTTCAAATTACTATCTCAACCGTTGCTTCCCCGAGATTACAGATGCTGCTTATGGGGATAAGTTCGCCGACATTGTGGGTCCAGACGACTTCACGAGGCTGCCATCGGGAGTCTTCTGGTGGCTTATCAATATTCGGCCCGGGTATCTGCTCTTACGGCAAGGGAACTCATGCACAATTGAGCCTTATATGCCGAATCATTTTTCGCGACAGTTTGGTTATGATCAACTGTATGTCGGCAACCCTAACGCCCAACTCGCCTTCAGTGGAAATTTGTTTGAAGGTGCTCGGGCCTGGTATTACAGCATGGCTGGGGGGACAAAAGCTCTTTATAGCTTGCCTCACAAGACGCCAAACTGTTATGCAAGCCTTGGTTTCTGATAGAGTTTTTCCTGCACACAAAATATAGAATATTAGATTTAGAAGTAAAGATGTGCAGGGTACTCAATTCTAATCCGCTGTAGCAATGGCTATGCGGGTCGTGATCCTCAGGGAGGGACTAGCGATGGAAGCTTGTTTAGTAAGTTATCTTTTTTTATTTATTTTTTTATTTACAATGGTATTTACAATGAAGAAGTGTGAAAGAGATTAGAAAGATGTTTTGTTGGTTATATAAACTAAAGAAATAAACGAAAGAAAACTATAAACTAAAAAAAACATACCTACCTCTTCTGCCCTGTTTACCTTTGATCCGTTGCAACGACTTACCTTGTCTTTGAAGGCATTCAAGCATGGCTATAGGATCTGTTCATCACCATAAGCCATCAAGGGCACTTCTTCGGCTAAGCAGTCTCGAAGCGATCAGATCTCATGGTTTGCAAGACATCAGAGAGAAACAATAAAATAAACAAGAATACAAGAACAAAAATAAAACAAAAATAAAAACAAACCTTGAATAGATTTTATTAACAATGGAAGAAAGGTTTGACTTACACCGATGTCACCTCAGTACAAGCATGAACTCCTTCCTCCATGAAAGCATCCTCTACTCTCAGTTACATAAAAAATAAAAATTACAAAAAAGAAAAATAAAAACCTAAACTACAACTAGCCTAAAAACCCTAGATTTTGCTTTGTAGTTCGCTGTATGCCCTTCTCTGTTTCTCTGCAGGGGTATTTATAGGTGCAGAAGGAGGTAGAGTCCCAATACGACTCCTCCACGAAAACTGTTACCCGGACTCATCCTGATTGCCGCAGAAACGCGGCTTGGGCCGCGTTTCCGCGGCCTTAGCTTGCTCCCTGGCCACGCGCTTTCGCGCGTGGCCTCCTCTGGTCCGTCCATCTGGGTTTATCCGTCTGGAAGATGTATTCTGACTCTTTATTTTGGGATTTCGGGATAACTTGGGAAGCAAGTTACCCTAAATCCAAATCTTTTATCAACGAATTTGTTAGCTTTGCACTCTCTTCTTTGGCTTTTATCCTCATCCTGCAAGTATTTAGGGTTGAATAGAAGTCTATCCTTCCCTCTTCTTTTAGTATTTGCAACTATTGCCCTTAGTAATTGCAATTTTGACATTTGATAATTGCACTTTTGCACTTGGGCTTGGACATGGGCTTTTGGGCTTCATTTAGGCTTTTATTCTTTATTTAAATAAACACTCAAGGCCTGCATACATTAAATAACAAAATATTAGTAATAGTGCATGATTATATGAATAAATATGAAAATGTGATAGTAAATGTGATAACAATTATGCATTTTTTACTACCTATCACACCCCCACACTTATCTTTTTGCTCGTCCTCGAGTAAAAATTAAAAGGAAAAACTAATCTAGCTAACTCACTTTCGTAGGAATCACGATTGCACTTAGCACGTGCAACAAGCCGTTAAACCCCTAGGTTACCCTAGAGGACGAGTGTTGTCTCGTGAGGGTTTTCAGCGGATTACACCCACAAAATTCATAAAAAGGAAAATATTTGAAATACGTTTGAAGAGACTAAGTAATCTATAAGTTTTTAGGATCCTAATTTTAATTCATTCTTAAACTTAGTCTTTATATAGTAAATTGTTTTCCTTTTTAGGTAAGGGTCAAAATTGAATGTTTGTATAGTCTTTTTCGTTACCCTAAGTCATATGCATCCTTGTGAATTTTTACTAGGAATTCCTTAACTTGGACTCTCATGCCTCTTTATTATTATTATTATAATATATATATTTAATATGTATAACTCATCTAATTTTCTTTCGTGTAAGTATCAAGGCTTCTTGAGGCCCTCATACCTAACTAATTGACTATTAGATGTGTTAAAACATATATAATATTTCTTAATTTTCTTAGGCTTTCTAATCCACCCATGTAGCGAACTTAAAGTCGGTGGCTCCCAAACTGGTTGGTTTTAGGGCATCGGGTGAGAAAACACCCCACGGACTCAAATTTGAGTGAACTAGGCCACAAAACTAAGGACTTTATTTATAAAATCACCTTTAGGCATGAATATTTATGCTTCTTGAGGCACACGTATCCAGCTTAATTAGTGAATGTCTTTTTTTTTTAATAATTTTTTTTTATAGGGCACAAGAGTCTTTGTCTTAGAATCCTAGATATGTAAATGTATTAGGTATGCACATTTCATTAAGGTAAAAATCAAGACTAATTACTTATTCAATTTCTCCTCCTATACCTAAAAATTCAACAATTTATTTATTTTGACCAAGTTTTTAGAAATCCTAATCATGATTTTTCTAATTCTTAAGACTAACTTAGATTTCTTTCAAAAGATAAGTCAAAATATTGTCCCCCCTTTTTTTTAGATTTTTTTTTTAGCAAAATTTTTTTTTGTTAGTTTCTACCTATGTTAGTATGTTAGTAAAGCCTCCCCCCACACTTATCTCATGCATTGTCCTCAATGTATGAATGTATGCATATATGCATGAAAAAGAAGAAAGGGAAGGCAGATGTTACCTCAAGGTGGTGATTACGGTGGTGGTCTAATTGGGCCAAGCGTTACTACCCAATCAAGATAATGTGGTATTCGGAGGAACCCACCAGAAATTTCTCTTGTATAACCCACTAAAATGTATGTATTATTATTTTTAACAATTCCACCCATCAAATTTCTAAATTTCATAATTATTTTCAGAGTCAATTGTGTCAACCGCCTTGTCCCAAAATGGAGTGTGGAAAGATGGAATGATTGACTTGGACGTCAGAAGTACGGGAACTAATACCGACTCAGGAAAGAAACTTAAATCAAGTAAGGGTTCAGGAGTCGAGCTCGGTTCAAGAAGTGTGTCCAAGTCAAGAAGTTGAGACTCAAGTCCACAATCATTTTCCCACAATGGAATGTGACTCAATATTGGCGATTCAAGTTCAGGAATGATAGGTGTGGGAATCAAAACTGACTCTAAAATATTACCGAAGTTGGGTAACAAAACAGGAGTCAATAATGATTCAGGAATTTTAACTTGATCACAGATTTGAGAATCTAGGACACATATCTCATTGAGTTCAATATCATAAAAATGAGAACTTGCCAATTTATCAATGGGACGTTCAAAATTATAAAATTGGTCAAGTTCAATATGATCATCAAAAATGGGTGATTCAATTTCATGATGAATTGGCATAGGATCCAATGTTGACTCGGGAAAAGTAAAATCAGGTGAAGACACCAGAGTCATTATTGAATCAGGAAGTAGAATTAAATCACCAAGTGGGAGATCATGATCATATTCATGCTCAAGTTCTATTTCAGGAAAGGAATAACTTGCCAAACTATCAAAAATTGGAGTTTCGGCAAGTTCAAATGATGGTACTGAATTAGAATCTTGTTGTCCAAAACAACGTGGCTCGTCGGCTCTAACAGAATGGTTAGCGATATCAGAAATGGCCGAACGGTGAGAATGTAAAGATTGAACCATCATATCTATTTCATGATCACGAACTAATCTAGCCTGAGTCATGGCTTCAAGCATCTTTTCATAGTCGATTGGTGCATCATTTTGTGATTGGACTTGAAAAGAGGAAGTGTTGTTGGGACAATCGTGATGAAGTTGTGAGTCTGTCAGATTTTGTGACTGTTGCTTGGACTCACGCATCATCATGTCTAATATTGATGGTATTTGTTGCTTGGACTCATACATACTCATCATTTCCAAGATAGATGATTTTCTATTCTGAATGGGTGGATCTGAGTATGAATCTTGGGAATATTGTGGACAAGGTGGATACGGAGGACAAGTTGGTTGAAAATTGGACTCAGGGGAAGCGAAACCCATGAACTCTGTGAAGAGTTGAAATTATTGTGGAAATTATGGTCATAAGATGGGGGGCATGGGTTATATGCATTCGGATAAGACCATTCCGGCACACTAGGTTGGTCAAAGTTATGATATGCTGGGTTGGTAATATCCGAAAAAGATGTTGGTGTGTAATATGGATTAAAATTGGAAAAATTGTTATATGCTATATCACACAAACACAAACAAAGAAAAAGAAAACAAACAAATAAGCAAACAAAAAAAAAATTTTAACCTAAGTTAGGGTAGACCTATGACCTAGACGACTCCTAACTGGTTAGACTGTCCATGGGAGGTAGGGTGTAGACTTTGACCACAAGTTAATCAGTCAGGTCAGGGCAAAATTGGTGGGAGGTTTTCCGTCCAAGACGTTCCTTAATTAAATAACCACCAATCTTCGAGCTTTCGGCCCTTAATCCCCTTCCTAGACATTGATTTGGCAAGAGTCAAATTCCAACACCGTTCCCCTTAGGATAATCTCCTAATTGAGTCCGAAATGTCCCTAGGGCCAACGTCTACTCATTTTTAGTTAGGGTTAGGGTTGTGAGTGTGGAGATTGTTTGTGGGCCAAGGAAGGGTGATGAAATCCCCACCTTATCTTATTTATAGGACAAGCCCTTAAGTCAATTTAGTGCACGTGTAAAGCAATAGACAAATATTCACTCAAAAGCAGTAAATCAGCCAAGGGTGCTTCCTAGTCTATATGCAATGCGAACGTACCTTGTCTCCAGCACTCTTCAACAGAAATTAAAAAAATTAAATAGACACGTGCCTATATGCAAGAGTCTAATTTTTTTTTATTTTTCAACAAATAGGTTACTGTTAATTAATTAGCAGTGTGCAAGGTGATCACAGAGAAAAGTTAACAGAGCAGTAAACAAATCTTTCAATTTGCAGCAACCTACAGAAACCTTAGTGAGTAGTTCACTACACAGGCCGCGGAAACGCGGCTCTGTAGTAGGCTCTGTTGCTCTGCCTTCGAGGGCAGAGGGACAGAGTTGCTATATGTCCTTGCCGCTGTTATTTTTCCTATTATCCGAACCTGCAAAAAGAAAGAATAAAAGAATTAGTTAATTTTTTTATTTTTTAGGAGAATACTTACCGTCCCTTCCCGGCAACGGCGCCAAAATTTTGATTGAGTTTTTCCTGCACACAAAATATAGAATATTAGATTTAGAAGTAAAGATGTGCAGGGTGCTCAATTCTAATCCGCTGTAGCAATGGCTACGCGGGTCGTGATCCTCAGGGAGGGACTAGCGATGGAAGCTTGTTTAGTAAGTTATCACTTTTTTGTTTATTTTGTTATTTACAATGGTATTTACAATGAAGAAGTGTGAAAGAGATTAGAAAGATATTGTGTTGGTTATCTAAACTAAAGAAATAAAAGAAAGAAAACTATAAACTAAAAAAAACATACCTACCTCTTCTGCCCTGTTTACCTTTGATCCGTTGCAACGACTTACCTTGTCTTTGAAGGCATTCAAGCATGGCGTATAGGATCTGTTCATCACCATAAGCCATCAAGGGCACTTCTTTGGCTAAGCAGTCTCGAAGCGATCAGATCTCGTGGTTTGCAAGACATCAGAGAGAAACAATAAAATAAACAAGAATAGAAGAACAAAAATAAAACAAAAACAAAAACAAACCTTGAATAGATTTTATTAACAATGGAAGAAAGGTTTGACTTACACCGATGTCACCTCAGTACAAGCATGAACTCCTTCCTCCATGAAAGCATCCTCTACTCTCAGTTACAAAAAAAATAAAAATTACAAAAAAAAAAATAAAAACCTAAACTACAACTAGCCTAAAAACCCTAGATTTTGCTCTGTAGTTCGCTGTACGCCCTTCTCTGTTGCTCTGCAGGGATATTTATAGGTGCAGAAGGAGGTAGAGTCCCAATACGACTCCTCCACGAAAATTGTTACCCGGACTCATCCTGATTGCCGCGAAAACGCGGCTTGGGCCGCGTTTCCGCGGCCTTAGCTTGCTCCCTGGCCACGCGCTTTCGCGCGTGGCCTCCTCTGGTCCGTCCATCTGGGTTTATCCGTCTGGAAGATGTATTCTGACTCTTTATTTTGGGATTTCGGGATAACTTGGGAAGCAAGTTACCCTAAATCCAAATCTTTTATCAACGAATTTGTTATCTTTGCACTCTCTTCTTGGCTTTTATCCTCATCCTGCAAGTATTTAGGGTTGAATAGAAGTCTATCCTTCCCTCTTCTTTTAGTATTTGCAACTATTGCCCTTAGTAATTGCAATTTTGACATTTGATAATTGCACTTTTGCACTTGGGCTTGGACATGGGCTTGGACATTGGCTTTTGGGCTTCATTTAGGCTTTTATTCTTTATTTAAATAAACACTCAAGGCCTGCACACATTAAATAAAAAAATATTAGTAATAGTGCAAGATTATATGAATAAATATGAAAATGTGATAGTAAATGTGCTGACAATTATGCATTTTTTACTACCTATCAGTTTCTGCACTTGGTACTTCCAGGCTAGCAAGATACCTGGCTACTCAATGGAGCGTTCATGCATCAAGAGCATTAATGCGTCCTATGAGGAGAAATTGGCATCTAACAAGCGCATGCGGGGTATCGATGAATACCAGGCGGCTAAGAGGGAAGCCAGAGGGGAGACGCGGGTGGAATCGATAGCAGCAGCACCTAGGGAGCAGCCTACTAGAAGGCATCGACAGGCGGTGCCTAAACGTCCTCATGGCGCTACTCTCCAGGCTGAGCCTGCCCCGAAGAAGGCCAGGAAAGACTCAGGGGCTGAAACTTCAATGCCTGAGGCCGTCCCTTCCGGTGTTGAGGAGCAGAGGGAGGAAGAGGAGGAGGAAGATGAAACCCCCCTCGTTCGCCCTCGTGGATTACGCAGCAGGGGTCCCGCGATTTTAGAAGAAAGGGAGCTTGCTGATGATCCCGCTGCAACCGATGAGGCTGAGCAACTTGAGGCTGACCTGGTGAGAAGGGATGATGTTGAGATTCTAGGGGTCTCAACTCAGCCAGGGTCTTCTTCAGCTCAAGCGAGGAGAGATGAGGCACCACAGCCTGGGTCTCCTGCTGTATTGATGCCCAGTTCGAGGGTAGTTGATCCCAGTCCCACTACCGGGGTACTTGGTGGTAAGGTCTCGATTGCCGAGGCCTCTTGTGTTGCGCTGTCGTCTTCATCGTCTGAGGAGGATGAATATTATTCAGGCGATGAAGTCGATTTGGCGATGAACCCGCTCTTCCAGATCCGAGTAAATTCTCACATATTTCAGAGGAAGAAATACATGGGTGTGATCCGGTGACGGCGTCGCCACTAGCAGCAATTGCTCCTGCTGAAGGTACTCTCTTTGCCTTTTTTATTCGGTTTCCCTTTTAACTAGGGAAAAGGTTCTGACGTTTTTTTTCCTTTAACTTATGCTGCAGGGCTGGCCGTGGATAGCGAGGCTGCGACTTCCTCCCATATCGAGGAAATGATACAAGAGCTGGCCCAGCAGGAGGGCGTTGAGGCTCTTGCTACTGAGATGCCTCAAGAGGGGGCAATTATTGAAGTTGGGGAAACCTCAAACCTCCAAGATTCGCCCAGGAATTCGCCGTCTTTGAATCCTCAGCTTGGTAAGAAAATATTGAGGCTTTGAATATCTTCCTTTTACCGTCATGGTTAACATTTTGATGATTTGCAGAGAGCGCTGAGGGAGCTCAGGCAGAGGATCTTGCGGCCAGCGTCGACCCAGAAGGCAGTACAATTCAAGCCTCGACCGAGGGCTCCGAAGAGGTCAGGTTTGCTGCTACTTCAGTCGCCATGGAGGCTGCTACGACAGTAACTGCGCCAGAAGTGCCGGCGACCATGTCAGCTTCTGCTGCACCTACCATTGACCCTACCCCTGCACGGGACGAATTGATTCCCATCCCTCGCCCTGTGATAGAAAGGGGATCTGGGAGCACTTCAGCAGAATTCTCCCCAGCTGGTGATATTATGGAAGAACTGACACGTCAAATGGTACAACAGTTCTTTGCTTCCATGCGATCATGCATTGACCTCATCCTTTATGGGGGCAGTTCTTTTGAATTCGCCCGAGTGCTTCTCGAAAATCTGATCGAGAACATTGGTCATACTGGAGGTCCTTCATAGGCTAGGGCATGCCTAATGCTGGTGGAGCAATTGGGAAGTGACTTGAAAGAGCTTAAGTCTCTGGAAGACGCTGGTTCAGTACACGAGGCCCGGGCAACCCTGAATAGGCTTTTGGCTGCTCAAGAACAAGAGCGGAAGGAGATGGAGGAACAAATAGCTGAAGAGACCCGCCATCTCCAACATTTTCAGGCTGACCATCAAAGGCTAATTGGCAATTCAAGGGAATCTGAACTGATCATGCAGAGTTCAGAGCAGATTATTATCAGTGCTCGGGCCACCATAGCCAAGGCGGAGGCCTTGATTGCAATCAATGAGCAGAAGTTTGCCACTGCCAGGAAGAAGCTGGAAGAGCCGGAAGCTGCCAGGACACGGGTTGAAGAAAACCTCTCCACTCACTCCTCCAGATTGGAATCCCTACGAGCGCAGTTGGCTGCGAAGAAATTCTTAACTGAGGAGGAGTTGCGGGTCCAAGCCCTCATGGAAGCTGAGAAAGTGCGTCAGCATGAGATACATCACCTCCGAGAACAAATCCGTTCTTTGGCTAATCAAGATTATTAGCCTTCTCTTTCTTCTCTCTTTTCTTTTTTGTAAAGAAGAGAGCACTCTATTCATCAAGAGTGTTTGTATTACTTTTATCATTTTTGGCTTAAATAATAAAAGTCTTTGAGATTTTGCTCCATCTTCATTGTTTCACTATAGATGAATCCAATTTTTTTAGCTGCAGTCTTTAGTTGTGATCCTTGACTGACTCTGAATAAACTCAGGCTGAACTGAGTTGGCCAAATGCGGCTCTGATTTGTAGTGGAGACGCAGTCCCGGAAACGCGACTCTGACCTACTGATTGTGATCCAATTTTGCATATTTTACCATATCATTCCCATGCATTTTTGCAAATAAAAATATGATTTTTACTCATCTTCTCTATATTTTTGCAGGTCCACATCTGAAATGAGAAAAAGCCCAAAATCTCTTTATTTAGCAATAATTAAAAGAGATTAATTCAAAAGCCGAAAGAGAACCCAAGTTTGAACCCACGATCTAGAGAATTCTACGCGCACAACTCATTCTTCCAGAAGATCCACGTGGATAACAAACTGAAACAAACTCGCAACAGAAAATCTGGCCTCAACTGCCTTGATCTTGCCGCCAAATCTGGGATTTTCCGCGTATCTGCGGCAGTTAGGAGTCTGTTGGAGCCCAGATTTTGCGCCAACGGCCAGGGCTCTAGATCCTTCTCTCTGAGGCTATAAATACAGGACCAGGGCCTTCGCAAAAAGAGTGTGGAAGAGAGATTAGAGGTTAGAGATTAGATGCTTGTATTTTTGTAGGATTTTTGTAGTGCTCTAGATCTTCTTCCTCCCTAGAAATTCTGCAAAAGAGAGTTGTAAGAGAGAGAAAGCTTGTGTACACCAAGGAGTGACAACTTGTTAAGCAAGGATTCATCCATTCTCTTCTCTCTACTTGAGCTTTTTATAGTGTTACTTGCTTTCTTTAATTCTAGCTTTACTTTACTTGCACTTTTATTCATGCTTTGCTTTTTTTATTGTAATGGCTAGTAGCTAATTCTCTCATGGTTAGCTAACAACTTACCTTGCTAACTTCTAACTCATGGGTGATTGCTATCTTTAATCTTGCAAGTTGTATGGCCTTCTCTTCTCCGATGGGTTACTTTTATGCTTGGCTATATCTTGTTGTAATTCTCCATATGATTCATGTGTGCCTCATTTAGAGCCTTGTCTTTAGAACAAGTGCCGTGATGGAACATGGAGATGGATCACCAATATGCTATTTGTTGTACAACTTCTTTACTTCCATTAATGAATGTTGTATCTTCTTCCTTAGCATCCCTTGAGTGTAGCTCTTTTGATTCCATTATTGAAAGTCTAATTGTAGGCCAATGACATCTATGAGGCTAGAAGACAAGTCCAAGAATGATCACCCGTTATCCAAGTGGGAAAGTAATTAGACCAACACGCAAGACAAATCTTTGCCGATGAATCAACATGAGGCATGCATTCACCATCACGGAGTTTAGTAAGTTTTAGCAAGGTAGTAAGGTTAGCTAGTCATGATCTTCTCATTCTAAGAGTCTTTTCAAAATTTTCTTTCTTTTAGTGTTAATCCAAAAGCCAATCTTGTTTTGATTTCTTTTCATTTTCCATCATGAACATATCCACCGATTCTTTCATTTCTTTTTCCAACTCATTTTTATTCTTTTAAGACAAAGAAGAATCTTCATTTTCTTTCTTCACTACCAACCGTAACGCTTCCATCGCAAGCTCTCCCTGAGAATCGACTCGGTATAGCCCATGCTATAACGGAGATAGGAAAGGGTACATTAAACATTTGGAATACATTTGTGGAGTGATCAAAGCATTTGAGATTGAATCTAAACCTTATCTCTTTTTATTGAATATATTTTGTGTGCAAATTATACTCCACAATACAACACCTTTCCCGTCTAAACAAATTGGCGCCGTTGCCGGGAGAGCAACGGTTTTTGATTTCAAGTGAGAAACTAAACGAATCTTCTTCTCTGTTGCAGGTTACAGGTGAAGAAAATAGGAAAATTTGCGTTGCAGTGACATATAAGTGGCTCTGGGCTTCTGCTCTTGAAAGCAGAAACCAGAAGCCCTCTGAATTGCCGCAGAATCTGGGCATTTGCCGCAGATTTGCGGCAAGGAGGAGTGAACTCCTAACAAGCTTTCTGCAGGGCTTCTGATTCTGCAAAACACATCTGCTGCAGTACTTAATTTCTTATATTCTTCACCATACTCCTGCTAATAAAGTCAACAGTAAAAAATTGGTTGTAATCGTTAAAAATTGTTTAGACATTTGCATCATTAGGCACGTGTCTTTTCAATTTATTTACTTTTACTGTTGAAGAGTGCTGGAGGCAAGGTACGTTTTGCATTGCATGTAGACTAGGAATCATCTCTTGCTTGATTTTCATGCTTTGAGTGAATCCTTGTTACATCTCGTACACTTGCACAATCTAATTTTAAGGGCATAACCCATAAATAAGATAAGGTGGAGATTTTATCACCCTTTCCTTAGCCCGAAAATCATTTTCCCAAGCACTCACTAATCCAAAGCCTAATTTAAAAAAAAATAGACGTTGGCCCTAGGGACATCTCGGACTCATTTAGGAGATTATCCTAAGGGGAAAAAGTGTTGGAAATTGACTCTTGCAAAATCAGTGTCTAGGAAAGGGATTGAGGGCCGAAAGCCCGAAGGTTGGTGGTTACTTAATTAAGGAACGTCTCAGACGGAAAACCTCCCAACAACCTTGACCTTTCCTGGCTGATTAGCTTGTGGCCAAAGTCTACACTAAACCTCCCGTGGACGGTCTAATCAGTTAGAAGTCGTCTAGGTCATAGGTCTACCCTAACTTAGGTTAGAATTTTTTCTTTTCTGTTTGTTTATTTTGTTTCTTTTTGATTGTGATTTTTTTTGTGTGAAATGGCATTCAATAATAATAATTCTTTCCATCCTAATAATAATCTATATTTCACACTGACTTCATATTCGGATAATTCCAACCCGGTGTTTTACAATATGCACCAACCACATACGCCGGGTTGGCCTTATCCGAATCAATATGACCCATACCCCCATCTAATAACTATAATTTCCAAAATAATTTCAACTCTTCACCAAGTAATTGGGGATTCACGTACCCCGAGCATAATTTCCAACCACATTGTCCTCCTTCTCCACCAAGTCCACAATATCCACAACATCCATTTCCGATTTTGCTTCTCATACTCCTTTTTCTGAACCACCAATTGAAGAACAATCTGAGTTACTAAGGAGTTTAGAAGTCAATCTTCAGAGGGCCGAGCAAGAATTTCAAAAAACATTGGCCTCTCCAATTCCACAGTATTTTCAAGAGTCTTACTCAGTTCCACCTTTTCATAATGAACAACCATTTACCTTGAAAACGAGTAAAGAACTCTTGTGTGAGTCCAAGCTTCAATCTACACACATTTGTGACTCACATTATTCACAAACTTTCCAAAGTCAAGATTCTTATACTCCCATTCTAGAGCAGCCATCTGTAGAAATATCACGTTTAGAAAAGAGTATAGACATCTTGCAAGAGTCTTTGTTACAATATCAAAAAACACGTGCCGAGTCTTTCAATAAGGTGGGTGAACAATTGAGTCAATTGGTTAACATCTATAGGAATGTGGAGACTCTATCTTATCAACCTTTGACTAATTCAGCTATGCCACACTCTATTGATATGACTCAAGACTCCTGTCATTTTGGAAATCATGATTCAATTTCAGCACAACCACCTGAACTTGTCCAAACTTCAAAACCCATTGACATTTTGGCAAGTTTTCCTTTTCCTGAAATTAAACTTGAACATGAATATGATCCTGAACTTCCACTTGATGATTCGATTCTACTTCCTGATCCAATAATGACTCCCGTATCTTTATCTGATTTCACTCCATTTCCAAAGTCAGTATTGGATCCAGTGCCTATCCATTGTGAAATGAATCACCAATCTCTTATGATGATCATATTGAACTTGACCAATTCCATACTTTTGAAAGTCCCATTGATAAATTGGCAAGTTCCCATTTTTGTGGAATTGAACTACATGAGGAATGTGATCTTGAACCCCAACTTAGTGATTCAATTTTTTTCCTGATTCAATAATGACTCCGGTATCTTTACCTGACTTCAATTTTTTCCCGGAGTCTACATTGGATCCTGTTCCAATTCATAATGAAGTTGAATTACCGATCTTTGAGGATCATATTGAACTTGCCCAATTCTATACTTTTGAAAATCCCATTGACAAATTGGCAAGTTCTCCATTTTTTGAACTCTATGAGGAATGTGACCTTGATTCTTACAATCTCTTTACTTCTGAAACTGATTGTACAATTCTGGCGGAAGATGTTGACCATAGTTTTGAAGAATTGTATGGTGATGAGCTAGAATTTCTTAATATTGGAAGTAAAGAGATATCACCCATATTAGGTCACATTCCATTGTTGGACAATACATGTGGACTGGAGTTTCAACTTTTTGACTTAGACCCAATTCCTGAACTCATTTCGACTCCTGAACCTTTACTCGACTTAAGTCACCTTCCTGAGTCGGTATTAGTCTTGTCCTTCCTGAGTCCAAGTCAACTGTTCTATCATTTCATACACCATTTTGGGATAAGGTGGTTGATAAATTTGACTCCGAAATTACTTATGGAAAATGGAAATTAGATGGGGTCAAATACTTAATAAAGATCCTTCATGGATTATCTTTTTAGTGGGTTGTATTCATGATATTTCTGGTGGGTTCCTCCAAACCCAAAGTAAAGTTGATTGGGCCACATTTCATGGACCAATCAGACCGCCACCGGAACCACCACCTTAAGGTAATTTTTTTCCTTCCCTCTCTATTTGTTTCATGCATACATATATCATGATGCATTGAGGACAATGCATGAAATAAGTGTGGGGGAGGGTTTACTAACATAGAGTTTTTAGATTTTCTTTCTTTTACACTTCTTTTAGAAATAAAAAAATAAAAATAAAAAAAAACTTTTTGAAATAAGAGACAAAGTTTTGATCTATTTTTAAGAAAATTAAGATGTATCTTAGAAATTAAGAAAGTCTTAATTATGACATCTTAAACTTAGTTGAAATAATAGATCTTGTTTGAAATTATAGGCTAAGTAAGAAAAATTGAGGAGATATTTTTATCTTGAATTTTTGCCTTAGATAATAGGCACTTCACACTTACACGTTTTGGGATGGAAACAAAGACCAAAAGGCCATAAAAAAAAAGAAAAAAGAAAAAGAAAAAATATATATATAATAAAACATCACTTATTAAGCTGGATAATTGTGCCACAAGAAGCATTATTATTCACGCCTAACGGTGGTAAAGGAAATAAATAATTCCCTTTAGTTTTGTGGCCTTTTCACTCGAGTCCTTAAACCTGAGGGATATTTTCTCATCTGGTGCCCTAAGACTGACTGGTTTGGGAGTGATCGGTTATAGGCTCGTTACAAGGGTGAACTAGAAAGCCTAAACTAAGGGAAGAATAAAAAAAAAATAATAATATATATATATATAAATAAATGGCTTGATGGTTAGAGTTGAAATCCCAGAAATCTTCACTGTCACGGTGTGCATACTATCTAGGTTTTATGAAGGATAAAATATTCAATCCAATTTGAATTCTTACCTTAATTGAAGACAAGATCTTGCATAGAGACTAAGTTTAAGAAAGAATGATTATAGGTGGACTTATGACCTTAGATCACTTATATTTTTGCAAAAATAGTTCGAAAACATGTCTCTCTTTCAAAATGCGTTTTCAAAACACTAACATTTGTCTTCTTTCTTTATGGATTTTGTGGGTGCAATCCGCTGAAAACCCTCAGGAGACAACACTCCTCCTCTAGGGTAACCTAGAGGTTTAACGGCTTGTTGCACGTGCTCAGTGCAATCGCGTCACCTGCGAAAGTGGTGTAATAAATTGGTAGTATAGTTTTTGTTTTCTTTGTTTTGCTCGGGACGAGCAAAAGAATAAGTGTGGGGGTGTGATTGTGATCCAATTTTGCATATTTTACCATATCATTCCCATGCATTTTTGCAAATAAAAATATGTTTTTACTCATCTTCTCTATATTTTTGCAGGTCCACATCTGAAATGAGAAAAAGCCCAAAATCTCTTTAATTAGCAATAATTAAAAGAGATTAATTCAAAAGCCCAAAAGAGAGCCCAAGTTTGAACCCAGGATCTAGAGAATTCTACGCGCCAACTCATTCTTCCAGAAGATCCACATGGATAACAAACTGAAACAAACTCGCACAGAAAATCTGGCCTCAACTGCCTTGATCTTGCCGCCAAATCTGGGATTTTCCTGCGTATCTGCGGCAGTTATGAGTCTGTTGGAGCCCAGATTTTGCGCCAACGGCCAGGGCTCTAGATCCTTCTCTCTGAGGCTATAAATACAGGACCAGGGCCTTCGCAAAAAGAGTGTGGAAGAGAGATTAGAGGTTAGAGATTAGATGCTTGTATTTTTGTAGGATTTTTGTAGTGCTCTAGATCTTCTTCCTCCCTAAAAATTCTGCAAAAGAGAGTTGTAAGAGAGAGAAAGCTTGTGTACACCAAGGAGTGACAACTTGTTAAGCAAGGATTCATCCATTCTCTTCTCTCTACTTGAGCTTTTCTAGTATTACTTGCTTTCTTTAATTCTAGCTTTACTTTACTTGCACTTTTATTCATGCTTTGCTTTTCTTTTATTGTAATGGCTAGTAGCTAATTCTTCTCATGGCTAGCTAACAACTTACCTTGCTAACTACTAACTCATGGGTGATTGCTATCTTTAATCTTGCAAGTTGTATGGCCTTCTCTTCTCCGATGGGTTACTTTCATGCTTGGCTATATCTTGTTGTAATTCTCCATATGATTCATGTGTGCCTCATTTAGAGCCTTGTCTTTAGAACAAGTGTCGTGATGGAACATGGAGATGGATCACCAATATGCTATTTGTTGTACAACTTCTTTACTTCCATTAATGAATGTTGTATCTTCTTCCTTAGCATCCCTTGAGTGTAGCTCTTTTGATTCCATTATTGAAAGTCTAATTGTAGGCCAATGACATCTATGAGGCTACAAGACAAGTCCAAGAATGATCACCGTCATCCAAGTGGGAAAGTAATTAGACCAACACGCAAGACAAATCTTTGCCGATGAATCAACATGAGGCATGCATTCACCATCACGGAGTTTAGTAAGTTTTAGTAAGGTAGTAAGGTTAGCTAGTCATGATCTTCTCATTCTAAGAGTCTTTCCAAAGTTTTCTTTCTTTTAGTGTTAATCCAAAAGCCAATCTTGTTTGATTTCTTTTCATTTCCATCATGAACATATCCACCGATTCTTTCATTTCTTTTTCAACTCATTTTTATTCTTTTAAGACAAAGAAGAATCTTCGTTTTCTTTCTTCACTACCAACCGTAACGCTTCCATCGCAAGCTCTCCCTGAGAATCGACTCGGTATAGCCCATGCTATAATGGAGATAGGAAAGTGTACATTAAACATTTGGAATACATTTGTGGAGTGATCAAAGCATTTGAGGTTGAATCTAAACCTTATCTCTTTTTATTGAATATATTTTGTGTGCAAATTATACTCCACAATACAACACCTTTCCCGTCTAAACAAATTTACAAATTGAGACGCGGTTCAAGTTTGCGCCAAGGACGCGGCTTTGGTTATGAAGGGCGCGGTCCCTGAACGCAGCCCTTAACTCTGTCCAAATGAAGACTTCAGGATGCAGTGAGGACGCAGTTTTATGCTACTCCAAAGCTGACTCATAGAACTCAGCTGATTGATGGGGACGCGGTATTGTCTTTGTGGAGACACCTCTCTAGGTCCTTGACTTAGTGCACACTCAAATTATATTGAGTTTATAATAAGAACACAATTGTCGTCTTGCAATGTAGACGCAGCTCCAGGATACCTGTGGTACCTGTGAATGACATAGGCCTTCTTTGTTGTAGAAGCAAGTCGACGCAGCTTTCCAATTTTATGTGATTTCAAAGCGCGACCCCCAGGATGGGTCCCTCTTTGCTAAGGGGACGCAGCTCTGAACTACTCCGAGGGACGCGGTCGCCATTAACTGGAATGAAAAAGGACGCCGCCTTCGTATTCACAAAGGTACGCAAGTTCCTGGACGCAACTCTCGAGTCTGCATTTGGTGCAACTTCCCAGGCGTTACATGCAGCCTGTGATAAGATTTGTTAGATCTTTAAATGTCAAATCGACGTTGACGATTGGGGACTCGCGTTATCCGATGTTTCCCGAAGCGGCAGTCCACGCGTCAGCCCCTCATTGGGTTTAGGCATTAATGCTTTTGAATGCCAAATCAGCGCAGGCGGTTGGAGACTTGCGTCTTCAATGCTTCCCGAAGCGACAGTCCACGTGTCAGCCCTTTATTGGGCTTTGACATGCATGCGGGAATTAAAGCCGAGGGTTCTGATTAGTGAGCCATTAATTACAGGCTCTATGGGTTGCCTATAAATAGGCCTCACCCTCTCCTTTTAGCAGTCCATTACTTAGACTGCTTTCCTTTGAGAGCGAGTGCTCTGAGGGATTCCACCTTCTCCCTTCAAGGACTTTACCTGGGGCTTGCCTCCATGGACGATGATGACCCAGAGCTTTCATGCTTCTGTATAATCTCTCCAGAAGATTATCACTGTCAAGTGATTTCAAGATCAAAGAGCGTCTCTTTGAGTACCTTTTACGTCCGCGCCTTGATGCGGAAAGTTCAACCCTTAACGGGTGTTGCTGCAGGTATGACTTTACAGTTTGCCATGAAATCTTAAGCCCTTACTAGGTTCTATTTCGCTATCTCTTAAGGAGATTCACCTTCTTGATCTTCTCCTGAAGTCTGGCTGGTGCGCCCATTTTTTTTTGGAGTTGGACTGTTGAGAAAAACTCTGACCCGGAATTCTCTGGACGCGAGCATAATGGACTTTCGCACCTGGACTGCGAGCTTTCCATACAGAGCTCGCGTCTGAGGCTGTAGACTTAGAAAAATTTCAATTCAGATCGAAGGTTTCAGGCCTGAATTTAGCAACCCCTATTTATCAAACAGGGAGATGGCAATTTTCGCGTCTGACTCTCTTCGCGTCTCATTTTTAGACGCGGGTGCAAAACTAGACTGCGTTCAAGTTCTGTGTATATCACAGCTTTAATCGCGTCTGTTTCTGCCGCCGCAGAAGTTTGGTTCGCTGCGCGGGTCATTCCTGTGTCTGAAGATTTCAACAATAACTGCGTCTGTCACTTAGTTTTTCTGTTGAAGTACACTAAGCTTCAGATCTTCTAATTTTTGTTTGCTTCTCGCAGGTAGGCTTAGTCATCCTTTTTCATATTCGCTGGGCCCGTGGGAGAATATATCGGCCAGCGAACTTGTTCGATGGTCGACCACTGGAGAAGAAGTCATGGCTCCTGCCTTCAGGGGACGAGGATCTGACACCTGCCAAGATCTCTTTAGATTCAATGCACCGGTCATGCTTCTTGGCATGGCATGGTCAGAGTGAGTATGGCGGTGGATATAGTGGTGGGTATGTTCTTGGATTCTCCCTTCACCTACCCTAGAAGTGACATCGATGAGAACTCCATGCTCATTGGATGACTTTCTGGTGGTGGAGGTGTTCATCAACGAAGGATCATACCCCCACTTCGGATGGTCAGGTGGAATCAGAAGATTCTGCTGCCTTTCGGCCTCAAGAAACACTATTATTCCTGGTTAACAATGGACTCTTTTGATGTTTACATCATGCATCGTGGTGCAACCAGCTTCCGATCGTCGCCGTAGTGTTCAATTCTACTTCGGCGCCTTCCAAACATCTTGTACTTGGAATTGTGAGCAGCTTCAAGGAGTGAGTGCAACCTTTAAGAGAGAGAGAGGGACTTCTTTGTACTCCTTTATCTGTAACACTCAATCTTATTGAATAAGAGAGCGTTTTGTATCACTTTCATATGTTGGATATAAATAAAAGAGACACATTTCTTTTTGTCTCCTTCTATTGTCTTGAACTCCCTTTTTGTATTGAAAGTCAGACGAATAGAAGTAAAGAACCTTTGACCTGTCAAAATTATGATGATAATCTTAACGAGTCAAATTTTGTAGAGAGAGATCCTATTTCAAGAACTCAACAATGCTGTCAGAGGTGTGATATTAACTTAACAGAGATAAGATAACTTTTGTGGACCTGCCACTCTATAACAGAGAATGACAAGCTGAATTTGTACCCCAGGGAGGATGAACTTTTATCAGAGGTTTAGGATTAACTTGATTAAGATCAGCTGGGGAGTTAATGAAAACACTGTTAACGGTGTAATGTTAACCTAACAATGTTTTTAGGTAGACTTGTTGTTCTGTTGGGGAGAATAACAAGTGAGACTAGATTCGCGGGGGATCTAGGAAAGTTTTTACCGTTAGAGGTGTGATATTAACTTAACGGGTTGAATGTAGTCTTGTCAGAAGTGTGATGTTAACTTGACAAGAATGTGAGTCAGAGGTGTGATATTAACTTGACTCAAAAACATTTCAGTTTTATTTGGGAAAACTGAAAGTATCACTGCCATAGGTGTGATGTTTAACTTAGCAGTGAGGGTAATGCTAGAGGTGTAATTTTGAACTTGGCATTGGTCATCTCGACTTTGACAAGGAAGTGCGAGGGAAAGTCATGGCCATGAGTGTATTGTTGAACTCGGCAATGACCTGGATGCTAGAGGTTGTTGGCCCGAAGGGCCATCACTCTAGTTTTGATGATGATCAACTCATGTAGTTATAGTACTAATGATCTTGTGTTTAATTAGTGACAGATTCATGATCAAGATCTTAGTAGGTGTGGAGCTTAAACAAAGGATTTAAAGTCAAGTTTTGGAGCTAGCACCGTTTGATTCAAGAGCTTGTGCATCAAGATCACATCAAGTACTCAAGAGGAGTCGAGCTCTATGGATCGTGTTTGGACCAAGTCAAGAAGATGAGAAGGCTTCAAGTGAAGACTTCAAGAAGATGAAGACTTGTGTCTAGGTTTGTTTTTAGTAAGATTTTATTTTTAGATAAAATATAAAGGATAGAATAGTTGGTGGATTGCTCAAGTATTCTATACACACACACTCTTGTTTTAGATGTCTTTTCTTAAAAGAATTTTCAGTTTAGAAAAGACTTTTCATTTTGGAAAAATACATGTTTGTTTTTGGTATTCTAGTTTATATGTTTTAACCAAAACCATATTTAGAGCTAATGTCAAAAACATAGATATTTCACCATGTTTGTGTAGTGGATCATATCCATACACACTATGCTTTAAATGAGTTTAAATATCTTGTTTTTGTATTTGGTAAAGTTTTGAAAAATAATTTTTGGGAAATATTGTTTTTGTTTTGAACCAAATTTTCCAAGTTATAAAAATAGTCCAAATTATTTGTAACATGCCTTGATTTTGTGCAAGCATTTTTGTTTATCAAAGTATATTGGTAAAACTATTTTTGTAGATTTTTCATGATTTATGGTATTTTATTTAAGTTAAAATGTCAACATATTTAATCCCAGAAAAATGTTTCCTGGCTTCAGCCGGTCGACCGGGCGGTCGACCGACGTGCACAGCCAGTTCTGGCAGGAGGGCCGATCGACCGACCCGGTCGACCGTCCAGAGAGCTCTGTGTTGGCCCGGAGGCCTTCCTCTCTAGTTTTGATGATGATTAACAAATGTAATTATGTTTACTAATAATCTTATGATTTTAGTTTCAGATCATGTAACAAAATATTAGTTGGTGATTGCTTCAAAAAGGGAGTTTGGAAGCCTTCACTTGGTGATTCCCGAGCCCTAGCATCAAGATCATACATAGCCATTCTCGTTGGATCACGGAGTTTGGACCGAGTCGACTTGAAGATAGAAGATCGTCAAGAAGACTTAGGTATCCATAGTTTAGTGTGTTTAGATCCATTTGTAAAGATAAGTATAGTTAATATGCTCAAGTGCACAACACACACAAGATTTATGTTTGGATTTGGTTTTCATGAATAGATTGATCAAAACAAGTTTACTTTGTTTTTATGTATATTAGATGTGCTCTATATACATACATGCTTACATAACTTATACAAACTTAGTTTGACATACCTATTCATGTAGTTTTATGTTTTGGTATTTTTAACAAAACATATTTTTGGATTTAAAGACAAAAACCATGATATATATATGTTTCATGTATATGGAGTTATGTTCATATGCAACATGCTTCAATGTGTTTAAATATCATGTTTTTGTATTTCAATGAGTTTTAGGAAAAATCAGATTTCTTATTGAAAAATCCAAGTTTGATAAAATACAGTTTTGGTTTTTGATAAAAATGATAAAACACAAAAATGGTTTCATATGCTTGATATTTGAGTTGAAATCTTTATCACATGGTTATATATCAATGCAAATGATAAAACTATTTTTGTGTATTTTTAGAAGATTTACAAGATTTATTAGAATATTTTTTAACAAGTTTTTCTGACCCAGAAATTGGCTGCCAGGCTTTGGCGGTCGACCGGCCAGGTCGACCGTAAGCCAGAGCCGGTCGACCGGTCGGTCGAACGACGTGCACAGGTCTGTGCACGTCTAGCCAGGCAATGGGCCGGTCGACCGGGCGGTCGACCGGACCAGAGAGCTTTGCTCTCTGTATCCGGGCAGTCGACCGATTTGCCCAACGGTCATATTTGTGACCGTTGGCGGTCGACCGGCCGGTCGACCGCAAGCCTGTCAGGCTGACAGATCAGCCTAACGGCTAGTTTTCTGTTTGGCCTATATAAACCCCATTTCTTTGGGATTTTGGCCAAGGTTTTCAAGAGCAAAATTTCTATATTCTCTGGTGTTTAAAACAAGTTTTCAAAAGTGTTTAGAGCTTCAAAAGATCAATCTTTATTTGTTTTAGAGTTTTTGGAAAAATCAAAGAAAATAGAAAATTGAGAGATTTGTTTTGGTTCTTCATTTCTATCTTTACAAGAGTTTTCTCAAGTATTTTTTTTTGAGTTTTTGTTTTCCAAACTCTAGTTTTTTCCACACTTGAGCTATCATACTATCCTATTCTATTAGGATCTTTGTTTGTGGGAAAAGAGATTGTTTGTGGTTGAAAGATACCACCAAGTTGTAAACACCCTTGCTTTTGTTGTATCCCTCTTTGGTAGAGGTTGATCGGGTGATTGGTTTGCTCCCTCTTGGTAGAGGTTGATTTTGTGGTTTGCTCCCTCTAGTGAGAGGTGGAGTTTGGTTTGTAACCCTCTTCGATAAAGGTGTTTGTGGTTGTTTGGCTACGGGCCTACCCCTCGGTTGTGAGGCGGTGTTTGAGAGAGGAGTTCGGTACTCCCTTGTGTACAAATCCTCCTCGGTGGAGGTTCCCTCGGTGGGAGTCCTCGGTGGACAAGGTAGTGGATTAGAAATCCTTCTCGGTGAAGGCGGGGGACATAGAGCTAGGGGCTCGAACCTCGAAACATAACTTTGTGTTTGCGTTTGATCCATTGACTCTAACTCTCTCTTATTTGTATTGTGCATTGCATCATATCATTCATATCTATTTGCTTGTGTTGTGCCTTGCATCTTTCATATTGTTATATATCCTTTATATGCTTGGCTTGTGTTTGTGTGCCTCACTTATACTTAACCACAAGAGCTTTATATAGCACCTCAACCCTTATCTAGGGGAATCAAGAGGAGTTAGTCCAGAGCCCTTGGGGAATTCGGCTACACTTGTTGGTTGTATTAAGTGTGTTGCAAATTAGTTTTAGCTTCCACATTTAGTTTCTAGATTAGCCATATCACCTATTCACCCCCCCTCTAGGTGATTTCAATTGGTATCAGAGCCTACGCTCCTGATACTTAGGTTTAACAACCTAGGAGTGAGATCTTGGTTTTGCTAATCTACATTTGCATTTGCATATATTTGTTTGCACACATATAGTTTACATCCATGGACTTCATGACCCCACCTATGTTTGACCCTTCCAACATTATTGTTTGGAAGACTAGGATGTCCATTTACCTACAAACCCTAGGATATAAGGTTCACCTTGCCATTGCCAAGGAATCCTACCTTAGTGATAGCAAGCATGTAGGGGGCCAATGCACAAGCCCTTGAGGCCATTAGAAGCACGCTTTCAAAAGATTATCTTATGCTTGTTTCTAATCTTGATTCCGCTTTTGCAGTATGGAACAAGTTGACAACCACCACCACCTCCAAGCTTCAATGTAAATCCAACAAGAGGAGGAGTCTAGTGGAGAATCCGAGTCTCAATGCCACATGGTCTAAGGGAATGACTCTCTTGAGGTACAATCAGAAACTCAACTAGATAGTGATGATTGTGCTAGTTCTTCATATGATGAGAATATTGATCCCAACACTTTAAATGAAGACCTATCTAATGTGTGTGAAAAATTATTGGAAAAATATAATTTGTTGAAAAAGAAAAGTCTAGGCCTTAACAATGAAAATAAAAGTTTGCTTTCTAGACTTGATTTGGTTTTACAAGAGAAGAGAGGAGATTTCTAATGAAAGGGATTCATTGAAATCTCAACTTGATCTTGTTTTAAAAGAAAATAAGATTTTGAAAAATAGAAATGATTGTAATGATGTTTTGAAAAACAATGAGGTTTATCTTCAAAACTTGATTTTGTTTTAAAAAATAACCATTCTTTGAAAAATGAAATTAATTTTATTTCAAAAGAATTAGAAATTTGTTTAAATAAAAATAAATCTTTGAAAAATAATATTGATACACATGTTTGCCATGCTAGTGTAGCTTCACCTAGCATACCTATTGCATGCACCTCTTCTTCTAGGATTAATGATGACTTTTGTTTGTTAAAGAAGAGAATGGATTTTTTGGGCTCCACCTTGAGCCATTGTGCCAAGAGCCATACACGTTTGGAAACTTTGTTTCAAAAGAAACAAGTTCCATCTTTTCATGCACGCCCTCCACGGCATACACATGCTCCTCACGGACACCATCACATGTATGCTCATGTGTACACTTGTACACATGTGGACGTAAGGGCCACCTTGCTAAATTTTGTTTTGATCGTATACATGATTGTAATTAGCAAATAATTTGTTTGGGTTAGAGAAGGAAACTAACCCCCATGGACCCAATAAGATGTGGGTACCAAAGACTACCCCTCTTGTGTTTGATGAGGGTGTGGGCTCTCGCATGACGTGAGAGTAGCGGTACCTTGGAGTGGATGCGTTCCGTACTTAAAGGAAACATTTTGGATGCATCACTTTCAAGGGATGTTTGGTGGAGAGGACCACCATGTTGGAGACAAGGAAAGTTGCCTTCTAGGTTTTGGTAACGATTCCTAACTCCTAATTATTGTTTACATGCTTTACATGTTCATTATTATAGCATGTTTGTGGGTTGTAGATTATTATGTTAATGTCATGTTTATTAGACCCTTGACATGCATGTATAGCCTTTGAGACACCCATGTTTATTATGGACTATTATTTTGTGTTCTCACCTTTGTTTAGCTATCATGTTTATCATAGCTCTAATAGCATGTAGATTTACATAATAATCATTTATGATTTTCATGTTTATTAATATCTTGTTTTTATGCTTCATGCGTTGAATATATGTTTAGATGTTAGTTTTCATTAAAACTTGGTATATACTTGTGCATATAGTGGGTCACAAATAAATCTATATATGTTTGTGCTTGAATGCTTATTTGTTCCCATTAGATGTGCTAGTATAGTCTAGTTTTGATGATTCGTGCATTTTAAACTTGTATTCCTATTTTTGGATTTGTTTTATGAGTTTTCATCTCATGTATATGTTTATTTTGCCAAACTTTAAGATATACATGTATACCCCTTGAGTCATTTGCTTTTCATGCAAATCTTTATTTATGGACTCAATTGTGTTTGGGGATATGTATGTATACTTCTTGTGTTGACAAATCATACATATACCTTGAAATGAAATTGTTTTAATGAAAATTTAATTATTCATGTTTTCATGTATTCGTGTTTAACTTCATGTATATGTCTATTTTATCCAAACTATTGTTTATACATATACATCCTTTTGAGTCACGTGCCTTCATGCATATATCTTTGTGGACTCGTTGTGTTTGGATATGTATGTATACTTTAGTTTGTACATGACATACATATACCTTGAAGATTAAATAAGTTTGATGATTTTCTTGTTTCAAGGAATATTGAGCTAAATTGAATGCTTTCATGATCATGTTCTTCACATTGTATTTGTACACTCACATTTCTTGTTTACTCATGCTTTGTTTTCATGAGTCATATTTATGCTTCATTGATTATGAGTGTTGACTATCTTGTGAATTTCATGTTTTATGAAAAACATTTATGTTTTATCCTTGCTTGAAGGATTTTGTACTAGTTTACAAGTTTTTCCATTTAACTAGTGCGATATTCTTCATATGGTAGAGATTTTAAAACATACTTTACTTTCAAACTTATTTTTGAAAACCCCTACCGGCCACGGGCGGTTCGATGGGCGATCATGCTCATGTATGCTTTTTAGTGAAAATCATTTTAAACTTGAACATGATTGGGAGGATAGGAAGTATGAGTTATACTTTGATATTATTGTTGTTTCAATTGGTATCATTGAATTCTTTCAATTGGTATCAATTTTGACCTTTCTTGTATACTCATATATGTTGTATGTATTTATGCTTTCAATTCCAATAGTATCAATTTCGATTGGTATTAAATTTTTCATACATATATATTTGTTTATGCTTAAGCTTGTATGTTTAAATGAATATCATGTTTCAATTGATTAGTTTTCAATTGGTATCCTTAAACAAGCTTATGCAGGTTTTTAGTTGGTTTTTCAAAAGGGGGAGAAAACTCATATTTTAGTTTTCAATTGGTATTTTGTTCCCTCACTTTATGATAGAAAATAATAATTTCAATTGATATCATATGTTAAAATGAACAATTATTTCAATTGGTATCAAGATGTTGTTTTCATTTTTAAAATTGGTATCAAGAGGCACTTCATTGACAAATTTTTTAATTGGTATCATGTTTAATGTCACCCCTTATTGACTTTGTTTTTGTTTTAGAGAAAAAGGGGAGAACATTGTTTTTATTGTTTTGACCCTTTTGTTGATTCTTTGTTCGAACAAAATGGGGAGAAAAATTTATTGTTTTGGTTTTTACCCCTTTGTTGATGATTGACAAAAAGAGGGAGAAAGATTTTGAGTTTGAGTTTTATATGCATATTTATGGTTTTGCATATATTAAGTTTAATTGGTATCTAGAGTATGTTTATTTATTTTGAAAATTTCATTGGTATTTAGAGCCTTTTATTGTTTATGCATATCTATGCATGTTTCATGTTTCATAATTCATTGCATATTTATGTTTATTTGTTTATGCATGAGTTAAGGGGGAGCTTCTTGAAGCTTAACTTTAATCCATGCATATATAACTCCGTGAGTTTTGTCATCATCAAAAAGGGCGAGATTGTTGGCCCGGATGCCTTCCTCTCTAGTTTTGATGATGATTAACTCATGTAGTGATGTTTACTAATATTCTTGTGATTTTAGTTTCAGATCATGTAACAAGATATTAGTTGGTGATTGCTTCAAAAAGAGGAGTTTGGAAGCCTTCACTTGGTGATTCCCGAGCCCGAGCATCAAGATCATACATAGCCATGCTCGTTGGGTCACGGAGTTTGTACCCAGTCGACTTGAAGATGGAAGATCGTTAAGAAGACTTAGGTATCCATAGTTTAGTGTGTTTAGATCCATTTGTAAAGATAAGTATAGTTGATATGCTCAAGTGCACAACACACACAAGATTTATGTTTTGGATTTGGTTTTCATGAATAGATTGATCAAATAAGTTTATTTTGTTTTTATGTATATTAGATGTGCTCTATATACATACATGCTTACATGACTTATACAAACTTAGTTTGACATACCTATTCATGTAGTTTTATGTTTTGGTATTTTTAACAAAACATATTTTTAGATTTAAAGACAAAAACCATGATATATATATATATGTTTCATGTATATTGGACTTATGTTCATATGCAACATGCTTCAATGTGTTTAAATATCATGTTTTTGTATTTCAATGAGTTTTAGGAAAAATCAGATTTCCTATTGAAAAATCCAAGTTTGATAAAATACAGTTTTGGTTTTTGATAAAAATGATAAAACACAAAATGGTTTCATATGCTTGATATTTGAGTTGAAATCTTTATCACATGGTTATATATCAATGCAAAATGATAAAACTATTTTTGTGTATTTTTAGAAGATTTACAAGATTTATTAGAATATTTTTTAACATGTTTTTCTGACCCAGAAATTGGCTGCCAGGCTTTGGCGGTCGACCGGCCAGGTCGACCGTAAGCCAGAGTCGGTCGACCGGTCGGTTGACCGACGTGCACAGGTCTGTGCACGTCTGGCCAGGCAATGGACCGGTCGACCGGGCAGTCGACCGGACCAGAAAGCTTTGCTCTCTGTATCTGGGCGGTCGACCGGGCGGTCGACCGGTTTGCCCAACGGTCATATTTGTGACCGTTGGCGGTCGACCGGCCGGTCGACCGCAAGCCTGTCAGGCTGACAGATCAGCCTAACGGCTAGTTTTCTGTTTGGCCTATATAAACCCCATTTCTTTGGGATTTTGGCCAAGGTTTTCAAGAGCAAAAATTTCTATATTCTCTGGTGTTTAAAACAAGTTTTCAAAAGTGTTTAGAGCTTCAAAAAATCAATCTTTATTTGTTTTAGAGTTTTTGGAAAAATCAAAGAAAATAGAAAATGGGAGATTTGTTTTGGTTCTTCATTTCTATCTTTTACAAGAGTTTTCTCAAGTATTTTTCTTTGAGTTTTTGTTTTCCAAACTCTAGTTTTTTCCACACTTGAGCTATCATACTATCCTATTCTATTAGGATCTTTGTTTGTTGATTGGTAGTGAAAAATGCATTTTTATCATAACATTTACCATCACATTTTCATATTTATTCATTTAATTCTGCACATTTATTAATATTTTGTGATTTATTGTGTGCAGGCCTCGAGTTCTTATTTTTATAAGAAATAAAGCCTAATGAAGCCAAAAAGCCCATATTTGAAGCCCAAGAGTCAAAATGCAAATATCAATTGTCAAAGTGCAATTATGCAAGGGCTAAAGTTGCAATTATTAAAGATGAGGGAAGGATAGAATTCTACCCAACCCTAAACACCGGCAGGATGAGGATAAAAGGCCAAGATAAGAAGGAAATTCGTGGGAAGAAGATTTGAAGAAATCTGGATTAAGGGTAACTGGATTACTAAGTTATCTCGAAAATCCAGATTTAAAAGGCCAGGATTACAATTCTAGAAGCAGGCGCCCACATAGATGGACCAGAAGAAGCCACGCGCCAAAGCGCGTGGCCTAACTCCACGAGATTGCCGCGGATCCGCGGCAAAAGCCGCGTTTCTGCGGCAATCTGAGCTTATCCAGATACGAGTTTTCGTGGAGGTGTTGTGATGGGACTCTACTTCCTTCTGCCCTATAAATATCACCTGCATTGCAACGTACAGAGCGTCCAGAGGCGAGCCAGGGCCAAAGTTAGGATTTTTAGGATTTTTTCCACTTTTATATTTTTATTTTCTTTTTGTAAATTCTGAGAGTGGAGGAAGCTTTCATGGAGGAAAGAGTCCATGCTTGTACTGAGGTGACAGCGGTGTAAGCCAACTCTTCTTCAATTGTTAATGAAATCCATTCAAAGGTTTGTTTTTGTTATGTTTATTTGTTCATCTCTTCTATTTTATGTTGTGTTCTTGTTCTCTTTGATCTTGTTTTCTATATTGTTTCCTTCTCTGATGTCTTGCAAACCGTGAGAACTTGACGCTTTGAGACTACCTAGCCGAAGAAGGAACCTTGACGGCCCATGGCGATGAACAAGTCTTCATAGCTTGTTGTTTTATTTCGTAGAGTAGATTAAGAAGGCGGACGATCCCATAAGCCGTGCTTGTACGCCTTCCAAGAAAAGGGAAATCATCGCAACGGTTCAAACGGCAAGCAAATAAAGAGATAAGTTTTCCTTTCTTTTCTTTTATTTTCTTTTCGTAGATTAAATCCACATCTCTCCAATATTCTTTCCCACAACTCATTGTAAATACCACTTCCTTTCTAACTTAACAAATAAAATAAATTTTAGAGATTAACTTGCTTAACGCTTCTATCGCAGTCCCTCCTTGAGGATCACGACCCGCATAGCCTTTGCTACCGCGGATTAGAACTGAACCTCACACTACTATTTCTAAATTTAATATCCTTATTTTTGTGTGCAGGAAAAATCAGTCAACAAATTGGCGCCGTTGCCGGGGAGGGACGGTAAGTTATCTCTAAAACAAAAAAATTTTAATTTTTTAACTAATTCTTTATTCTTTTCTGTTTGCAGGTTTGGAGAACAGGAAACAGAAAACAGCAGCTGCAGTGGACATATAGCTGCCCTGTGCCTCTGCCCTCGAAGGCAGAGCACAGGAGCCCACTGTTTTGCCGCGGATCCGCGGCCAGAGCCGCGGAAACGCGGCAACAGTAAGGACTACTGATTCAAATTTTTTGCAGATTGCTGCAATTTGAGATTACTGCTTACTGCTCTATTCTGTTTTGTTCTGTGATATACCTGTAAATTGCTAATAATTCAACAGTAAATTATTGGTTGTTAAAAATAAAATTTGATTAGACGTTTGCATATTAGGCACGTGTCTTTTCAATTATTTTTATTTACTGTTGAAGAGTGCTGGAGACGCAAGGTATGTACGCATTGCATGTAGAATAGGATTCATCTCTTGGTTGATTTTCTGCTTTGAGTGATTCTTATCTATTTATCTTGTACACTTGCACTAATTCATCTTAAGGGCATAACCCATTAACAAGATAAGGTGGGGATTTCATCACCCTTCCTTAGCCCAAAAATCATATCCCAAGCACTCACTAACTCAAGCCTAACTAAAAAAGAGTAGACGTTGGCCCTAGGGACATCTCGGACTCAATTAGGAGATTATCCTAAGGGGGAACGGTGTTGGAAGTTGACTCCTGCCAAATCAGTGTCTAGGAAGGGGATTGAGGGCCGAAAGCCCGAAGTGTGGTGGTTATTTAATTAAGGAACGTCTTTGACGGAAAACCTCCCACCACTCTTGCCCTGACCTGGCTGATTAACTTGTGGTCAAAGTCTGCACCCAACCTCCTGTGGACGGTCTAACCAGTTAGGAGTCGTCTAGGTCATAGGTCTACCCTAACTTAGGTTAGAATTTTTCTTTTTGTTTGTTTATTTGTTTGTTGTGTTGGTGTGATATGGCATATAAGAATAATTCCAATTTTAATCCATATTACACCCCTAACTATTATTCGGATATTACCAACCCGGCATACTCTAACTTTGACCAATCTAGTGTGCCGGAATGGTCTTATCCGAATGAATATAACCCACACCCCCCATCTTATGACTATAATTTCCATAATAATTTCAACTCGTCACAGAGTTCATGGGGTTTCGAGTCCCCCGAGTCTAATTCTCAACCAAATTGTCCTCCATATCCATCTAGTCCACATTCTTCCCAAGATTCATACTCAGATCCACCCATTCAGAATAGAAATCCATCTATCTTGGAAATGATGAGTATAAATAAGTCCAAGCAAAATTCACCATCAATTTTAGACATGATGATACGTGAGTCCACCGACTCACAACTTTATCAAGATTACCCTTCCTATTTTCAACATGAAGCACCTATCGACTATGAAGGGATGCTAGCTGCCATGACCGAGGCTAAATTAGCCCGTGATCATGATATTGATTTGATGGTTCAATGCTTACGTTCTAACCGTCCGGCTGATTCTGATATCGCTGACCACTCTTTTAAGCAGACAAACTAAGTTGCTTTGGACTACAAGATTCTAATTCAGTACCATCATGTGAACTTGCCGAAACTTCAAAATCTGATAACTTCGCAAGTTTTCCCTTTCCCGAATTAGAACTTGAACATGACCTTGATTCTCACAATCTCTTTACTTCTGAAACTGATTGTACAATTCTGACGGAAGATGTTGACCTTAGTTTTGAAGAATTGTATGGCGATGAGCTAGAATTCCTTAATATTGGAAGTAAAGAGATATCATCCATATTAGGTCACATTCCATTGTGGGAAGAAGATTGTGGACTTGAGTTTCAATTTCTTGACTTGGACCCAATTCTTGAACCTAGCCCGACTCCTGAGCCCTTACTTGATTTGAGCATTTTCCCTAAGTCGGTATTCGTTCCCGCACCTATAATGTCCAAGTCAATAATTCCATCCTTTCATACTCCATTTTGGGACAAGGAGGTTGAGACAATTAACTCTGAAATATATTATGAAATTTGGAAATTTGATGGGGTGAAAGTACTAAAAATTGATTATACATATATTTTAGTGGGTTATGTAAGGAAAGTTTCTGGTGGGTTCCACCAAATTATTTGTTATCTTGTTTGGGCCGCATTTCGTGGACCAATTAGACCACCTCCGGAACCACCACCCTAAGGTAACTTACGCCTTCCCTTGTTCTGTTTCATGCATATATGCATTCATTCATACATTGAGGACAATGCATGAGATAAGTGTGGGGGTGGGCTTTACTAACATACTAACATAAGTAGATACTAACAAAATTTGCTAAAAAAAAAAAAAAAAAAAAATTTAAAATTAAAAAAAAATGTTATAAAAAGGAAATATTTTGACTTATTTTTTTTGAAAGAAATCTAAGTTAGTTTTAAGGATTAGGAAAATCATGATTAGGATTTCTAAAAACTTGGTCAAAATAAATAAATTGTTTAAATTTTAGGTATAGGAGAGAAATTGAATAAATAATTAGTCTTGATTTTTACCTTAATGAAATGTGCATACCAAATGCATATCTAGGATTCTAAGACAAAGACCTTGTGCCTCATAAAAAAAAAAAAAAGAAAGAAAAAAAAAATCACCAATTAAGCTGATACATGTGCCTCAAGAAGCATAAGTATTCATGCCTAAAGGTGAGTAAATAAAATAAAGTCCTTAGTTTTGGGGCCTAGTTCACTCGAATTTGAGTCCGCGGGGTGTTTTCTCACCTGGTGCCCTAAAGCCAACCGGTTTGGGAGTCATCGACTTTAAGTTCGTTACATGGGTGGATTAGAAAGTCTAAGAAAACTAAGAAATATAATATATGTATTAACACATCTAATAATGAATTAGTTAGGTATGAGGGCCTCAAGAAGCCTTGATACTTATACGAAAGAAAATTAGATGAGTTATACATGCCAAAAAAAATAAATAAATAAATAAAATATATATATTAACACATCTAATAGTCAATTAGTTAGGTATGAGGGCCTCAAGAAGCCTTGGTACTTACACGAAAGAAAATTAGATGATGTTATAAAAATAATAAAGAGGCATGAGAGTCCAAGTTAAGGAATTCCTAGATTCACAAGGGTGCGTATGACTTTTGGTAACAAAAAGACTATATTAGAAATTCAATTTTAATCCTTACCTAAAATGAATAACAATTGACTTTATAAAGACTAGGTTTGAAGAATGAATAAAATTGAGGATCCTAAAACTTATAGACTACTTAGTCTCTTCAAATATAATTCAAATATTTTCCTTTTTATGGATTTTGTGGGTGCAATCCGCTGAAAACCCTCACGAGACAACACTCGTCCTCTAGGGTAACCTAGGGGTTTAACGGCTTGTTGCACGTGCTAAGTACAATCGTGATTCCTACGAAAGTGAGTTAGGTTAGATTAACTTTTTCTTTTCTTTGTTTTTACTCAAGGACGAGCAAAAAGATAAGTGTGGGGGTGTGATTGGTAGTGAAAAATGCATTTTTATCATAACATTTACCATCACATTTTCATATTTATTCATTTAATTCTGCACATTTATTAATATTTTGTGATTTATTGTGTGCAGGCCTCGAGTTCTTATTTTTATAAGAAATAAAGCCTAATGAAGCCAAAAAGCCCATATTTGAAGCCCAAGAGTCAAAATGCAAATATCAATTGTCAAAGTGCAATTATGCAAGGGCTAAAGTTGCAATTATTAAAGATGAGGGAAGGATAGAATTCTACCCAACCCTAAACACCGGCAGGATGAGGATAAAAGGCCAAGATAAGAAGGAAATTCGTGGGAAGAAGATTTGAAGAAATCTGGATTAAGGGTAACTGGATTACTAAGTTATCTCGAAAATCCAGATTTAAAAGGCCAGGATTACAATTCTAGAAGCAGGCGCCCACATAGATGGACCAGAAGAAGCCACGCGCCAAAGCGCGTGGCCTAACTCCACGAGATTGCCGCAGATCCGCGGCAAAAGCCGCGTTTTCGCGGCAATCTGAGCTTATCCAGATACGAGTTTTCGTAGAGGTGTTGTGATGGGACTCTACTTCCTTCTGCCCTATAAATATCACCTGCATTGCAACGTACAGAGCGTCCAGAGGCGAGCCAAGGGCCAAAGTTAGGATTTTTAGGATTTTTTCCACTTTTATATTTTTATTTTCTTTTTGTAAATTCTGAGAGTGGAGGAAGCTTTCATGGAGGAAAGAGTCCATGCTTGTACTGAGGTGACAGCGGTGTAAGCCAACTCTTCTTCAATTGTTAATGAAATCCATTCAAAGGTTTGTTTTTGTTATGTTTATTTGTTCATCTCTTCTATTTTATGTTGTGTTCTTGTTCTCTTTGATCTTGTTTTCTATATTGTTTCCTTCTCTGATGTCTTGCAAACCGTGAGAACTTGACGCTTTGAGACTACCTAGCCGAAGAAGGAACCTTGACGGCCCATGGCGATGAACAAGTCTTCATAGCTTGTTGTTTTATTTCGTAGAGTAGATTAAGAAGGCGGACGATCCCATAAGCCGTGCTTGTACGCCTTCCAAGAAAAGGGAAATCATCGCAACGGTTCAAACGGCAAGCAAATAAAGAGATAAGTTTTCCTTTCTTTTCTTTTATTTTCTTTTCGTAGATTAAATCCACATCTCTCCAATATTCTTTCCCACAACTCATTGTAAATACCACTTCCTTTCTAACTTAACAAATAAAAATAAATTTTAGAGATTAACTTGCTTAACGCTTCTATCGCAATCCCTCCTTGAGGATCACGACCCGCATAGCCTTTGCTACCGCGGATTAGAACTGAACCTCACACTACTATTTCTAAATTTAATATCCTTATTTTTGTGTGCAGGAAAAATCAGTCAACATTTGTGGTAAAAGAGATTGTTTGTGGTTGAAAGATACCACCAAGTTGTAAACACCCTTGCTTTTGTTGTATCCCTCTTTGGTAGAGGTTGATCGGGTGATTGGTTTGCTCCCTCTTTGGTAGAGGTTGAGTTTGTGGTTTGCTCCCTCTAGTGAGAGGTGGAGTTTGGTTTGTAACCCTCTTCGGTAGAGGTGTTTGTGGTTGTTTGGCTACGGGCCTACCCCTCGGTTGTGAGGCGGTGTTTGAGAGAGGAGTTCGGTACTCCCTTGTTGTACAAATCCTCCTCGGTGGAGGTTCCCTCGGTGGGAGTCCTCGGTGGACATGATAGTGGATTAGAAATCCTTCTCGGTGAAGGCTGGGACGTAGAGCTAGGGGTGTTTACCTTTGATCCATTGACTCTAACTCTCTCTCTCTCTCTTATTTGTATTGTGCATTGCATCATATCATTCATATCTATTTGCTTGTGTTGTGCCTAGCATCTTTCATATTGTTATATATCCTTTATATGCTTGGCTTGTGTTTGTGTGCGTCACTTATACTTAACCACAAGAGCTTCAATAGCACCTCAACCCTTATCTAGGGGAATCAAGAGGAGTTAGTCCAGAGCCCTTCATGGGGAATTCGGCTACACTTGTTGGTTGTATTAAGTGTGTTGCAAATTAGTTTTAGTTTTCGCATTTAGTTTCTAGATTAGCCATATCACCTATTCACCCCCCTCTAGGTGATTTCACTCTGCTCTCTGGAAAGGCCCCGGTCGACCGGGCGGTCGACCGGACAGAGAGACTTGCTCTCTGTATCCTGGCCTCGGTCGACCGACCGGTGTGATTAGTACCCAAATGTGCATATTTTACCATATCATTCCCATGCATATTGCAAATAAATATATGATTTTTACTCATCTTCTCTATATTTTTACAGGTCCATAACTGAAATGAGAGAAAGCCCAATAATCACTTTAATTAGCAATAATTAAAGAGATTAATTCCAAGCCCAAGATAAAGCCCAAATTTGAAATCAGAATCCAGAGAGATCCGCGCGCCAACTCAAGGTTCTAGAAGACCACGTGGCTAACAAACTTGTAACAACTTCGTACCAGAAAGTTGTTAGCCAACGGCCACAAAACTGTCGCGCCTTGCCGCCAATCTGCGGCAGATCTGGGTCTGTTGGATCTCGGATTTTGCGCCAACGGCCTAGGCTCTCGAAGCTTCTCTCTGATCCTATAAATACTGCACCTGGACCTGCGAGAAAAGACTGAACAGAAGAAGAGAGAGAAGAGGATAGATCATTGTATTTTTGTATGATTTTTCTCTAGGTTTTGTTTCTCTTAGTCTTCTTCTTCCCTAGAAATCTTTGCAAGAGAGAGATTGTAAGAGAGAGAGAGCTTGTGTAATCAAGGTGTGACAACTTGTGGAGCAAGGATTCATCCATTCTCTTCACTCTACTCAAGCAATTTCTAGTATTACTTTGCTTTCTTTACTTCTAGTTTTACTTTACTTGCAATTTTATTCATGCTTTGTTTTGCTTTTCTAATGGCTAGTAGCTAATTCTTTCTTCTCATGGCTAGCTAACAACTTACCTTGCTAATTACTAACTCATGGGTGATTGCTATCTTTAATCTTGCAAAGTGTATGATCTTCTCTTCTCCGATGGGTTACTTTCATGCTTGGCTAGTATCTTGTTGTAATTCTCCATATGATTCATGTGTGCCTCATTTAGAGCCTTGTCTTTAGAACAAGTGCCTTGATGGAACATGGAGATGGATCACCAAACATATGCTAATAGATGTACAACTTCTTCACTTTCAATTGATATATGTTGTATCTTCTTCCTTAGCCTCCCTTGTGTGTCGCTCTTTTGATTCCATTATTGAAAGTCTACTTGTAGGCCAATGACATCTATGAAGTCTACAAGACAAGTCCAAGAATGATCCCCATCATTCAAGTGGGAAAGTAATTAGACCAACACGCAAGACATACATATGCCGATGAGTCAACATGAGGCAAGCATCACCATCACGGAGATTAGTAAGTTAGCAAGTTAGTCATGTTAGCTAGTCATGGTTTTCTCATCTTAAATCTTTCCCAAAGTTTTCTTTTCTTTTAGTTGTAATTCCAAAGCCAATCTTGTTTTGATTTCTCTCGATTTCCATCATGAACATATCCATCCATTCTTTCATTCTTTTGTCATGATTCTTTTAAAGCAAAGAAGAATTCTCGTTTTACATCTTCACTACGGACCGTAACGCTTCTATCGCTAGCTCTCCCTGAGAATCGACTCGGTATAGCTCTATGCTATAACGGAGATAGGAAAGGGTACATTGAACATATAAATACATTTGTGGAGTGATACAAGCACTTGAGGTTGTTTCTAAACCTTAACTCTTTCATTTGAATATCTATATCTGTGTGCAAATTAACTCCACAATACAACACCTTTCCCGTCTAATCAAATTTTTGGCGCCGTTGCCGGGGAGAGCAACGGATTTTCTTTAAAGTGAAGAACTAAACGAATCTTCTTCTCTGTTGCAGGTTACAGGTTGAAGAAACAGAAAACTTTGCATTGCAGTGACATATAAGTGGACCTGGGCCTCTGCTCTCGAAAGCAGAGACCAGGATCCCTCTGACTTGCCGCGTTCCCACGGCAAAAGCCGCGGTTCTGCGGCAAGGAGGAGCTCACTACTGATCATTTTTCTGCAGGATCTTCAGCTCTGCAAAATACTTCTGCTGCAGTACTTAATTTCTTGTATTCTTCACCATACTCCTGCTAATAATCAACAGTAAAAATTGGTTGAAAAGTTAAAAAATTGTTTAGACATTTGCATTCTAGGCACGTGTCTTTTCAATTCATTTACTTTTACTGTTGAAGAGTGCTGGATGCAAGGTACGTAAGCATTGCATGTAGACTAGGAATCATCTCTTGCTTGATTTTCATGCTTTGAGTGAATCCTTGTTATCTACCTTGTACACTTGCACAATTCAATTTTAAGGGCATAACCGATAAATAAGATAAGGTGGGGATTTTATCACCCTTTCCTTGGCCCAAAAATCATTTCCAAGCACTCACAATCCTAAGCTTCTAAATAAAAACTGCTAGACGCTGGCCCTAGGGACAACTTGGACTCACTTAGGAGATTATCCTAAGGGGAAAAGTGTTGGAAATTGACTTTTGTAAAATCAGTGTCTAGGAAAGGGATTGAGGGCCGAAAGCCCGAAGGTTGCTGGTTACTTAATTAAGGAACGTCTCTGACGGAAAACCTCTCACCAACCTTGCCCTTCACTGGCTGATTCGCTTATAGTCAAAGTCTACACTAAACCTCCTGTGGACGATCTAATCAGTTAGGAGTCTTCTAGGTCCAGGAATCCTAGAAGCTTGGATTGATTTTTCTTTTTAATTGTTTGTTATTTTCTCTTTTTCGTTGGTGTGATCGGTGCACGTTGTTTGTGATTGTATATACGAGAGTGGTTCCAAGATTCTAATTCTCCAAGACTTGTTAGACTTTCTACACTTGCACTTACACAAACACTTGACATTATGGAAAACAACGTCTCACTTCAAGATCGATTTTATCCGATTCGCACCTCCCTTCCATCTTGCATTCTTCTCCCCGAGCCAAATGGAAATCACTTCGAGCTGAAACTGCAATTCATTAATACACTTCCCCGATTCCATGGTCTAGAGTCTGAGGACGCGTACCTCTTTATTCGTGAGTTTGAAGAGGTATGCCAAATGATGAGAATTTCCCAACTAACCGAGGATGCTGTTAGGTTACGGTTCATACCGTTTGCACTTAAGGATTTAGCTAAGAAATGGCTTTACAATCTTCCCGTCAGTTCCATATCTTCATGGGAGGATTTTGTAAAAGTCTTTCTTAAGAAATTCTATCCTATCCACAAAACAGCCCTCATGAGAAAAAATATAATGCAATTCAAGCAAGAACCAAATGAACCTTTCTGGAAGTATCTTGAGCGTTTCAAAGACCTTCTAGCCCTGTGTCCTCATCACGGCATAGAGAAATGGCGTCTGTGCCAGATTATCTATGACGGTTTAGATTACCAAACGAAATACCTCCTTGAATCCATGTGTCAAGGGGAATTTTTGAAGAAAGATGAACATCAGGGGTGGGATCTCTTTGAAACCCTAGCTGAGAAAACCATTCAGTGGGAGTCATGTCCTGATAAATCCACTCCCACCACTTCCAGAACTGGTACACACTCCATAGAATCCTCTATAGCCGCAGAAGCCAAGATCACACAATTGATGAAGAGGATAGAACTGCTTGAGTCTAGGGGAAATTCTGTTGTAAATCAGGTCAACCCATTGCCTGTAATTCAACCGGGTTGCACCAACTGTCATGACCTTAGCCATGTCTTTGAGGAGTGTCCTTTGTATCAGCTCCAATCATATCAGGAGAACATGAATGCAGCATTTACCAGACATCCATACTCCAACACATACAATTAAGGATGGCAGAACCATCCAAATTTTTCATGGAGTCAGTCTGGTTCTGAGCATTACATACCACCACTTCCACATCCATATAATGCTCATTCTCACACATCCAGTTTCAATCATAATTCACTGTATGTTCATCCATCTCAAAGTCCACCTCAGTCACAACCATATCAAAACCCACCATACTACCAATCACAATTCCAATCTCCATATCAACAACATCCACCCCAAAATAATTCAGAAATATCAGAGTTGAAAAAAATGTTAGAAACCTTTACAAAGAACCAGGAGCAGGAGTTGAATAAAATGAAGGTCCAAATTAGGCAATTGGATGAAAGACAAAAAGGAATGTTACCAAGTCAGCCATTGCCAACTCCCAAACATCACTTCCCTTTGAATGAAGTGGAAGATTCAGGACCCAGTCAATGTCATGCTATTCATACCCTGAGATCTGGAAAACAAATAGATAATAAGGTTTCTAGTCCACCATCTCATCCAGTACCAAAGCCAACACCTCCTGTCCCAATGCAACCAACTTTAGACAACCCATCTTCTAGTACAGAGCCATCCACTTCCAAGACCAAGGGTAAAGAAAAGGTAGATAAGCAACCTTATAAGCCTAGAGTACCATTTCCAAATAGGCTTAAGAATCCCAAGATAAATGCTCACATGGAGAAAATAAAAGAAATGTTTAATAAGGTCCAAATCAATGTCCCTCTTCTTGATGCCATACAACAAGTGCCATCATATGCTAAATTCTTAAAGGAAATGTGCACCAAGAAGAGGAAAACACAAGTCCCTAAAAAAGTCTTCCTAGCATCATCCATCAACGAGCTGCTCAATGGTCCAATTCCTGTTAAATACAAAGACCCAGGGAGCCCCACCATTTCATGCATCATAGGACAGACCACCATTAATATGGCACTTCTTGATTTGGGGGCCAGCATCAATCTCCTGCCTTTCTCTGTGTACCAACAATTGGGGTTAGGTGATCTCCGTCCTTCCCAAATGACTATCCAATTGGCTGATCGCTCTGTCACTAGACCAAAGGGGGAAATTCACGATGTCCTTGTCAAAGTTGGGGAATTCATTTATCCTGTTGACTTTGTAGTCCTTGAAACAAAACCTGTGTCTAATTCCAATCAAAGGGCTCAAACTCCTGTCATTTTGGGACGACCATTCCTGGCTACTGCAAATGTCATCATTAATTGCCGGAATGGATCAATGAGGTTGACCTTTGGTCACATGACACATGAACACAATGTCTTCCACACACAGCCTCATAAAATAAAAGATCAAACATTTGAGGTTAGCTTCATTAGTAACAATTGTGAGGAAGAAGGTGAAGATCCAAAAGATGAGTCAAAATCTTGTGATTCTCTTTTCCGAGTACCCTTTCAACAGGGGAAAGTTGTTTTGGATATTTTCACCTTCAATGAGCCAACTGTGAATATATCCGAACCTCCGATTGATATTTCCTTTGAAGACCTGTTTGCTGATGAGATCATGTATCTAGATGAGTCAACTCGGGGTAGGTTAGCTGATTGTCCACTTCCGGATGTTGACCTTAGTTTTGAAGAATTGTATGGAGAGGAGCTGAATTTCCTTAACATTGGAAGTGATGAGATTCAGAGTGAGAGTGGGGATAAGGAATTTTTTAATGAACAATGTGGTGGAATGAGGGTGAATGATAATAATAAAAAATTGAATCTGGAAACACCTAAGACTAACAAAATTCAAACCGTTTCCCAACTGAGCTCACGAAAGCAGACGCACTGGAATGATGGGAAACGGGCCAGAGGAAAACGACCAAAAGCCTAGGTAATGGTTACACTTGTATATACTCTTTGTAAATAATTTTTTGCAGTTTTTTGTAAATAAAAGTTTCTTACCTCTTACCTATTTCTTGCATACATATATCATGATGCATTGAGGACAATGCATGAAATAAGTGTGGGGGAGGGTTTACTAACATAGAGTTTTTAGATCTTCTTTCTTTTACACTTCTTTTTAGAAATAAAAAAAATAATTAAAAAAATAATTAAAAAAAATAAAAAAAACTTTTTGAAATAAGAGACAAATGTTTTGATCTATTTTTAAGAAAATTAAGATGTATCTTAGAAATTAAGAAAGCCTTAATTATGACATCTTAAACCTAGTTGAAATAATAGATCTTGTTTGAAATTATAGGCTAAGTAAGAAAAATTGAGGAGATATTTTTATCTTGAATTTTTTGCCTTAGATAATATGCACTTCACACTTACACATTTTTGGGATGGAAACAAAGACCTAAAATGCCATAAAATAAATAAATAAAAAAATTAATAAAAAAAATAAAACATCACTTATTAAGCTGGATAATTATGCCTCAAGAAGCATGATTATTCACGCCTAACGGTGATCAAAGGAATAATCCCCTTTAGTTTTGTGGCCTTTTTCACTCGAGTCCTTAAACCCGAGGGATGTTTTCTCATCTGGTGCCCTAAGACCGACTGGTTTGGGAGTCATCGGTTATAGGCTCGTTACAAGGGTGAACTAGAAAGCCTAAACTAAGGGAAGAAAAAGAAAAAAAAATATATAAAATATATATATATATATAAATAAATAAATGGCTTGATGGTTGGAGTTGAAATCCCAGAAATTTTCACTGAGCACGGTGTGCATACTATCTAGGTTTTATGATGGATAAAATATTCAATCCAATTTTGAATTCTTACCTTAATTGAAGACAAGATCTTGCATAGAGACTAAGTTTAAGAAAGAATAATTATAGGTGGACTTATGACCTAAGATCACTTATATTTTTGCAAAAATAGTTCGTAAACTTGTTTCCCTTTTCAAAATGCATTTTCAAAATACTAACATTTGTCTTCTTTCTTTATGGATTTTGTGGGTGTAATCCGCTGAAAACCCTCAGGAGATAACACTCCTCCTCTAGGGTAACCTAGAGGTTTAACGGCTTGTTGCACATGCTCAGTGCAATCGCGTCACCTGCGAAAGTGGTGTAATAAAATTGATAGTATAGATTTTCTTTTCTTTGTTTTGCTCGGGACGAGCAAAAGAATAAGTGTGGGGGTGTGATTAGTACACAAATGTGCATATTTTACCATATCATTCCCATGCATATTGCAAATAAATATATGATTTTTACTCATCTTCTCTATATTTTTACAGGTCCATAACTGAAATGAGAGAAAGCCCAATAATCACTTTAATTAGCAATAATTAAAGAGATTAATTCCAAGCCCAAGATAAAGCTCAAATTTGAAATCAGAATCCAGAGAGATCCGCGTGCCAACTCATGGTTCTAGAAGACCACGTGGCTAACAAACTTGTAACAACTTCGTACCAGAAAGTTGTTAGCCAACGACCACAAAACTGCCGCGCCTTGCCGCCAATCTGCGGCAGATCTGGGTCTGTTGGATCTCGGATTTTGCGCCAACGGCCTAGGCTCTCGAAGCTTCTCTCTGATCCTATAAATGCTGCACCTGGACCTGCGAGAAAAGACTGAACAGAAGAAGAGAGAGAAGAGGATAGATCATTGTATTTTTGTAGGATTTTTCTCTAGGTTTTGTTTCTCTTAGTCTTCTTCTTCCCTAGAAATCTTTGCAAGAGAGAGATTGTAAGAGAGAGAGAGCTTGTGTAATCAAGGTGTGACAACTTGTGGAGCAAGGATTCATCCATTCTCTTCACTCTACTCAAGCAATTTCTAGTATTACTTTGCTTTCTTTACTTCTAGTTTTACTTTACTTGCAATTTTATTCATGCTTTGTTTTGCTTTTCTAATGGCTAGTAGCTAATTCTTTCTTCTCATGGCTAGCTAACAACTTACCTTGCTAATTACTAACTCATGGGTGATTGCTATCTTTAATCTTGCAAAGTGTATGATCTTCTCTTCTCCGATGGGTTACTTTCATGCTTGGCTAGTATCTTGTTGTAATTCTCCATATGATTCATGTGTGCCTCATTTAGAGCCTTGTCTTTAGAACAAGTGCCTTGATGGAACATGGAGATGGATCACCAAACATATGCTAATAGATGTACAACTTCTTCACTTTCAATTGATGTATGTTGTATCTTCTTCCTTAGCCTCCCTTGTGTGTCGCTCTTTTGATTCCATTATTGAAAGTCTACTTGTAGGCCAATGACATCTATGAAGTCTACAAGACAAGTCCAAGAATGATCCCCATCATCCAAGTGGGAAAGTAATTAGACCAACACGCAAGACATACATATGCCGATGAGTCAACATGAGGCAAGCATCACCATCACGGAGATTAGTAAGTTAGCAAGTTAGTCATGTTAGCTAGTCATGGTTTTCTCATCTTAAATCTTTCCCAAAGTTTTCTTTTCTTTTAGTTGTAATTCCAAAGCTAATCTTGTTTTGATTTCTCTCGATTTCCATCATGAACATATCCATCCATTATTTCATTCTTTTGTCATGATTCTTTTAAAGCAAAGAAGAATTCTCGTTTTACATCTTCACTACGGACCGTAACGCCTCTATCGCTAGCTCTCCCTGAGAATCGACTCGGTATAGCTCTATGCTATAACTGAGATAGGAAAGGGTACATTGAACATATAAATACATTTGTGGAGTGATACAAGCACTTGAGGTTGTTTCTAAACCTTAACTCTTTCATTTGAATATCTATATTTGTGTGCAAATTAACTCCACAATGCAACACCTTTCCCGTCTAATCAGTCGACCGATGTCCCAACGGTCGGATTTCTGACCGTTGGCGGTCGACCGGCCGGTCAACCGACAGGTCTGTCAGACCCCCAACGGCTAGTTTTTCTAGCCCTATAAATTGGAGCATTTGGGGGCTGTTTTCTATAAGATTTTAGGAGAGTTTTTGGGCCAATTTTTCCTACCCTTACAAGAAGTTTTTTTCCACAAATTTGAGAGCAAATATTTCCATTCAAAAGGAAAGTTTTATCAAGAATGTTTAAAAGAGAATTTCTTGAATTTTCCTCCACCATCTCTTTCCTTGTTTTCTCACACAACAATTGAGCTATCCATTGCTATATCTACCTATAGGAGTTTGTTGTGAGAGGATTTTAGGTGATCAAGAGTTGTGATCACCAAAGTTCTACTTTGTTCCTTGAGGAGGCGGACGTGCGTGTTTGCATTGTTTCGGGTCCTAGTGGGGACTCGGTGTTTCGGGTTCTAGTGGGAACTTGGTGTTTGAGATGCGGCCTCGGCGAGCCAGTGAGCTTGCGGTGTGTACGGGCTAGAGAGTCCAAGGAGTTCAAGTGTGAACTCGGCTTGTAGGTATTGCGGCACCGAGTGATCCGGTGGGATCGATTATAGTGGAAATCCTTCGTTTGTCGAAGGCGGGGATGTAGAGCAAGTGTGCTCGAACCTCGAAACAGATCCTCGTGTTTGCGATTGCTCACGCTCTCTCTCCCCCTTACTTGTTTAAATCTTGCATGTGTTTATTGCTTTTATCTTTACATGCTTGATATTCATATTGTGCTTAATTGATACATGCTTGGGATTGTTTTGCTAACACTTGTATTCAACCAAGAGAGCCAACGCGGCACCTCAACCCTTATCTAGGGGAATCTAGAGGAGTTAGTCCAGAGCCCTTCACGAGGAATTCGGCTACACTCTTGTGTTATACGTGGTGTTTAGTGTAATAAGTTTTGTTTAGGTCATAATAGTTTTTAATTCCGCATTTAGTGACCATTAGATTAGCCATCACCTATTCACCCCCCTCTAGGTGATTTACAATTGGTATCAGAGCCAAGTGCTCTTGATTTGGGTCTTACAACCTAGAGTTAAAGATCCTCATTTTAGGCAATCACAATTTTTGTACACACACCATGGACTTCATGTCACCACCTATGTTTGACATTCTTAACATCTAAATTTGGAAGGTTAAGATGTCCTTGTACCTCAAAGCCCTAGGCATACATGTTTATTTTGCTACTACTAGAGATGATTATTGTTTAAATGGCAAAAATATTAAGGCTAATGCAAAAGCTCTTCATGCTCTAAAGTCTACCCTAAATGATGATTATTTATCTTGGGTTTCTAATGTAGATTCGGCTTTTGTAGCTTGGAACATCATCACCTCCCTTGGCGAAAAGGATCTATATTATGCCGGGAGCGATTCGGACATTGGAAGCGATACCTCCAACTTGTGCTACATGGTCCAAGGGGATAACCCCCTTGAGGTAACTACCGAATCCGAGGTAGATTAAGATAATGACATGTCATATGATGAGCTTGCATCTTTTTGTCAACAATTACTTGAAAAATATGACATGATTAAAAAGGAAAATAAAAATTTGAAAAAGAAATTTGATTGCACGCATAAGGAAAATGATTCTTTTAAAAATAATATTGCATGTTTAGAAAAAGAAAAAGATGATTTGAAAAAAGAGAATACTTCTTTGTTTTCTAAATTGAATGATTTATGTGAAGGAAATACTTCTTTGAAAAATAAAATTATTTTGGTGGAAAAACAAAAGGAAGTTGCTTTGCATGAAAACACTTCTTTAAAAAGAAAAATTGTTGAAAAAGAAAAAGAAAATGTTTCTAAAAAGAAAAAGAATGACTATCATTCTCATCATGCTTTACATGCTACCATTAATGAAAATGAGGTTAAATTTTTGAAAAATAAAATTTATTGTTTGAGCTCAAATTTGAGCAAATGTGCATTTAATCATTCTAGGTTGGCGTCTATTTTTTCAAAGAAACAAACTCCACACATTCATGCACATCATCATCATGCATATGCTTATGTTGCACGTCATGATCACACTCACACACATAAGCATCCTAAGGTGTACAAGTGTACACATTGTGGCTGCAAAGGCCATTTAGCAAAGTTTTGTTATGATAGGATACATCATTTAAATTTTGCTAATCATAAAAATATTTGGGTTCCTTACAAGACTAACCCCCAAGGACCCAAAAGAAAATGGGTACCAAAATCCCCACCTTTGGTTTTTGATGTAAGTGAGGCCTCTCACACGACGTGAGAGAAATGGTGCCTTGGTGGTGGATGCACATGGACATGATGGACTTACTTATGATGCACCACTGTCAAGGAGGTTTGGTGGGACAACCACCATGTTTTGGAGATTTGGAGTACTTCCTTATTTTGGTAACTATTTCTAAACTCCTAGTTTATTTACATGCTTATTCATTTGTGATATCATATAGCATGTTCATATGTTTGTGTGCTTCATGTGGTAAATACTAGTTTAAATGTAGTTTTTATCAAAACTTGTATTTATACATGTACAAATAGTGAACAACAAATTGATTTATATATGTTTGCACTTCATGATCATTTGTACTCACTTTATGCACATGTAAAGGCTAGTTTTGATGACTCTCTCATTTTTACATGTTTTACCTATTTTCATGTTTTACTTCATGTATATGTAATTTTTATTCAAATCTAATAAATATACATGTATACCCGTGAGTCTCTTGCCTTCATGGAAATACTATTAATAGACTCTTTTATGTTTGGGATTTGTATGCATATTGTCAGGATTGGATAAATCATACATATACCTTGAAGTTTATTATTTTTAATGAAAAATGAATTTTCATGATTTGTTTGATAAAATGATATTTATGTTTTGAGCTTCATTGATTATTTTCATGGAAAATGCTAAACACATGACTCTTGTACACTCACACTTTATTTGTTTATTCATGACTTTGTTTCATGAACATATTTTTGAGCTTTATCGTTTTGAGTGTCAATTCTTGTGTATTTGGTATGATTCATGAAAAACATATGCTTTGATTCCATGTTTTGAAGGATCTTTAACTAGTTTTTCAAAAATTATTTTAACTAGTTAATTATTCTTCATTTGGTAGTGATTTTCAATGCTATACTATTTTCAAATCTATTTTTGAAAACCCCTACCTTCTATGGGCGGATGGCTGGGCGTGTATACCTTGTAAGCTTCATTGAAAATCTTTTATCTTGAGCATATGAAGGGTGGTAGGTTATGAGTTATATACATAATTTACATTGTTATTTTTAATTGGTATCTCAATTGATATTTTTGTATATACTCATATTTTGTTTCTTATATATGTATGCTTCATAATTTCCATAATATCAATTGCTATTGGTATTCTCTTTTCATACATATATATGATTTTCGTGTGCTTGATTTACAATTGATTCACATTTCTAAAGCACAAAGTTTATGATGAAAAATAAAAATATTTGATCATTATGTTTACAATTGGTATCAATATGTTTCAACTTCATATTTGTTAAATTTCAATTGGTATCAATATGATTTACAATAATGATTATTTACAATTTGGTATCTTAAAATTTGATTGTTTTACAAGAGCTCTGATACCTTTAAAAATTTTGTTTAAGAAAAATTAAAAATTTTTGATTTGTATTTCTTATATGCAAGGAGAGCTTAACATCTCTTCAACATATAGATTCATGTTGAGTGTATCTTGTATTGAGGAGCTTGACAACTCTTCTTTATGTGATACACGTGTGTAGGGGGAGCTTCACATCTCCTCTTATGTATTACAGATTATGTGTTATGTGAATTAGGGTTTGTCATCCCTCTTTCATGTAATGCATATATGTAGGGAAGCTAACTTAGCGTCTTTCTCTTCATGAATGTATATCGCATATAACCTTTTATTGATTTTACCCCTTATTGATCTCTTTGTTTATGACAAAAAGGGGGAGAAAAAAATTTTATTTTTACTTTAACTCCTTTGTTGATGATTGACAAAAAGGGGGAGAAGTATTTGAGATGTATATGCATGAGTATTTGAGATGTATATGCATGTTTTCCTTGCTTTATTATTAAAGTAGGAGAAGTATTTATGTTTATGCATATATGTTTTGTTTTGCAAATAGGAGAAAAAGAATTTGATTTGTTTTATGCTTGTTAGCATGTTTATCTCCATATATTTGCATACATGTTTATGTGCTTCATTGCCATATTTATTGTTTATTGTTTATGCATGAGTTAAGGGGGAGCTTCTTTGAAGCTTTACTTTAATCCATACATATATAACTTCATGAGTTTTGTCATCATCAAAAAGAGGGAGATTGTTGGCCCGAAGGCCCATCACTCTAGTTTTGATGATGATCAACTCATGTAGTTATAGTACTAATGATCTTGTGTTTAATTAGTGACAGATTCATGATCAAGACCTTAGTAGGTGTGGAGCTTCAACAAAGGATTTAAAGTCAAGTTTTAGAGCTAGCACCGTTTGATTCAAGATCTTGTGCATCAAGATCACATCAAGTACTCAAAAGGAGTCGAGCTCTATGAATCGTCTTTGGACCAAGTCAAGAAGATGAGAAGGCTTTAAGTGAAGACTTCAAGAAGATGAAGACTTGTGTCTAGGTTTGTTTTTAGTAAGATTTTATTTTTAAATAAAATGTAAAGGATAGAATAGTTGGTGGATTGCTCAAGTATTCTATACACACACACTCTTGTTTTAGATGTCTTTTCTTAAATGAATTTTCAGTTTAGAAAAGACTTTTCATTTTGGAAAAATACATGTTTGGTTTTTGGTATTCTAGTTTATATGTTTTAATCAAAGCCATATTTAGAGCTTAATGTCAAAAACATAGATATTTCACCATGTTTGTGTAGTGGATCATATCCATACACACTATGCTTTCAATGAGTTTAAATATCTTGTTTTTGTATTTGGTAAAGTTTTGAAAAATCATTTTTGGGAAATACTGTTTTTGTTTTGAACCAAATTTTTCAAGTTACAAAAATAGTCCAAATTATTTGTAACATGCCTTGATTTTGTGCAAGCATGTTTGTTTATCAAAGTATATTGGTAAAACTATTTTTGTAGATTTTTCATAATTTATAGGATTTTATTTAAGTTAAAATGTCAACATATTTAATCCCAGAAAAATGTTTCCTAGCTTCAGCCGGTCGACCGGGCGGTCGACCGACGTGCACAAACGTGCACAGCCAATTCTGGCAGGAGGGCCGGTCGACCGACCCGGTCGACCGTCCAGAAAGCTCTTCTCTCTGGAAAGGCCCCGGTCGACCGGGCGGTCGACCGGACAGAGAGACTTGCTCTCTGTATCCTGGCCTCGGTCGACCGACCGGTCGACCGATGTCCCAACGGTCGGATTTCTTACCGTTGGCGGTCAACCGACAGGTCTGTCAGACCCCCAACGGCAAGTTTTTCTAACCCTATAAATTGGGGCATTTGGGGGCTGTTTTCTATAAGATTTTAGGAGAGTTTTTGGGCCAGTTTTTCCTACCCTTACAAGAGGTTTTTCTCCACAAATTTGAGAGCAAATATTTTCAATCAAAAGGAAAGTTTTATCAAGAGTGTTTAAAAGAGAATTTCTTGAGTTTTCCTCCACCATCTCTTTCCTTGTTTTCTCACACAACAATTGAGCTATCCCTTACTATATCTACCTATAGGAGTTTGTTGTGAGAGGATTTTAGGTGATCAAGAGTTGTGATCACCAAAGTTCTACTTTGTTCCTTGAGGAGGCGGACGTGTGTGTTCGCATTGTTCGGGTCCTAGTGGGGACTCGGTGTTTCGGGTTCTAGTGGGAACTCGGTGTTTGAGGTGCCGCCTCGGTGAGCTAGTGAGCTTGTGGTGTGTACGGGCTAGAGAGTCCAAGGAGTTCAAGTGTGAACTCGGCTTGTAGGTGTTGCGGCACCGAGTGATCCGGTGGGATCGATTATAGTGGAAATCCTTCGTGCGTCGAAGGCGGGGATGTAGAGCAAGTGTGCTCGAACCTCGAAACAAATCCCTCGTGTTTGCGATTGCTCACTCTCTCTCCCCCTTACTTGTTTATATCTTGCATGTGTTTATTGCTTTTATCTTTACATGCTTGATATTCATATTGTGCTTAATTGATACATGCTTGGGATTGTTTTGCTAACACTTGTATTCAACCAAGAGAGCCAACGCGGAACCTCAACACTTATCTAGGGGAATCTAGAGGAGTTAGTCCAGAGCCCTTCACGGGGAATTCGGCTACACTCTTGTGTTATACGTGGTGTTTAGTGTAATAAGTTTTGTTTAGGTCATAATAGTTTTTAATTCCGCATTTAGTGACCATTAGATTAGCCATCACCTATTCACCCCCCCTCTAGGTGATTTACAGAGGTGTAGTGTTAAACTTAGCATCGTTCATTTTAGCTTCGATCTGGAAGTCTGAGAGAAAATGACTGTCAGAGGTTTAATATTGAACTTGGCAGCAACTTGATTACTGTTAGAAGTGTAATGTTGAACTTAACAGTAATTTGTCAGAGGTGTGATATTAACTTGACAGTAGTGGACTTGCGATACAAGCAATTTGAAGGCCTGTCATTCTATTGATGAGAATTGACAAGTGAAGTTTGGAGTGCCAGAGGTATAGTATTAACTTGGCAAATTTGAAGGTTTGCTACTCCATGTAGAGTTGACAAGTAAAATTTGTACTCGATAGGGAGTATTGAAAATTTTCATTACCAGAGGTATAATTTTAACTTAGCAATGACTGTATTTTGTAGACCTACCATTCTGTGTATGAGAATTGGTAAGGGATTTTGGAGGAGAGGGTGGAATTACATCCACTTAAGATTTTTAGCAAATCCTCAGCTATCAACGGATTTGAGGTGCCTTTACCAACTACCGTTTGAGTTGGGCTAGCCATGTTATTCCCCTCAGCATGACGAGTTGTCGAAGACTTATGTTGGGCTTAGAAGCCAACATTTTCCTCTGTCCTTAGCTGTTGGAGGCGTCGGACGTTGATGAAGATAAGAATATTAGAACCCAAGTTTCTTTCTCAATATTTACATCATGCATCATGGTGCAGCCAGTGCCTGATTAGCTTGTGGTCTAGCAAAGGAAAGAAACTTTTCTTGGTACTTTGATCAGAGGTGTACTTTTAACTTGATCGGCGGGGGAGTACTATCAAGGATAGTACTTTTTCAGGAACTTGCCATTGATTGGCATCATGAGAGTATTGCCATTTGAAGTTATGAGGCGATATGATCCATTTGAGTAGACTGACTCTACTAGAAATGGTCCTTCCCATTTAGGCTGAAATTTCCCTTTTGTCTTATGTGTCATCACCATAGGTCTTCTGACGGCTAAGACAAGATCGCCTTTCTTGAAAGTTCGCACTTTGACTTTCTTGTTGAAGGCTCTGGTAATCCGGGCTTGGTAAAGCTCGATTTGTTGTTGGGCCTGCAGACGTTTGTCATCTAAGGCTTCCAATTCTTGGAGTCGCTGTCGATGCTTCTCCTCATTTGTCATTTCTGCTGTCAGGGCAACGCGTAGAGATGGAATTTGGATTTCCAGTGGAAGCACGGCTTCACACCCGTATACCAAAGAGAATGGCGTAGCTTTAGTTGGGGTTCGAACAGTTGTGCGATAAGCCCATAAGCATTCACCCAGCTTGTCGTCCCAGTCACGTTAACTTTTCGAGATGAATTTCTTGAGAAGCTTGCCAATGGTCTTGTTGAAAGCTTCTGCGAGACCATTGGCGGCAGGGTAGTATGCTGTTGAGGACACACTCTGGATTCTGAACTTAGCGCAGAACCTTTGGAAAGCCTGACTGATGAACTGGGGCCCATTGTCGCGGACAATTCATCGAGGTACCCCAAAACGGTAAATGACGTGATGTTTCACGAACTTGATCACATCAGATGACTTCACCTCCTTCAAGGGGACGGCCTCAGCCCATTTGGAGAAGTAATCGGTTATTGCCAAAATAAACCGATGTCCTTTTGATGATGGCGGGCTGATAGGGCCAACTACATCCATCCCCCATATTTCAAATGGCAAGGCAGAGGTTGTAGAGTGAAGGTACCCTGGTGCTTGATGGATGAAATCGCCATGTACTTGACAGGCATGACATCTTTTGGCATAGGTGATGGCGTCAGCGATCATCTTAGGCCAATAATATCCCAACCTTTGGAGTCGATATGCAAGTTTTGGACCAGGCTGATGAGCTCCACACAAGCCGTCATGGGCTTCTTTCAACACCTCATGTGCCTCTTTTTGTGAAAGGCAGCGAAGTAAGATCCCGTCATGCGATCGACGATACAGTGTTCGCGTAATCGCATTATAGTAGAATTTGGGGGCTTTCCTTCGAACGGCAGCCGCTTCTTTGGTGTCCTCAGGCAGGATGCCATACAAGACATAATCAATATAAGAGAATCGTCAGTCTCTAGGCTCTAGACCGGCTGACGACTCGAGAACTTCTTTGCCTTGACAATCTCTCGTTGGCTCCTGGTAGTCCTCAAGAGCAAGTCTCGGGCAATACATGTCACGCCCCGCTTCCCAAAAAAACGCTGGAGCGGAGACGCGACACGAGTCGGCGACGCATATACGCAAGGAAAATCCCTCATGCATACGCGCTAAGCCTTAAGTAACCTGAAACAAGCTATAATAAATCCCAACTGTAATGAATACTGAATACTGCAATACCACATATGAGCAACCACGCATGATATCATATGAATCAAGACTGGAATAACAGCTGAACTGATATAACAAGAAACAGGAAATAATACGAAAGCTGGAAAGATAAAAGTACCAGAATAGAATAGGGAGAAGCTCCAGCTATTCGCAAAGCGCACAGTCTCAACGAACACCTGCACATTAGAAACAAACCGTCCAATATCTGGACGTGCAAATCCAGGGTCGTCAGAACGCGACCATGGTGAGTGTGTGTGTAAAGGGGAAATAGCTCGTGTATAAGAACATGTCCATAAAGCAATATCAAGAACAACTGCAGATAACATATAACTGAATAGCATGACAAACGACTGCAGATATAAGATAAATAAATATCATGACATGATAACATCTGAACTGAAGCATATCTGATATCAATATCAACAAGGATATAAGACAACTATCACGTCTATAAACTAACAACTGATATCAAGTCAACTATCACAACTGTAAACTAATAGCTGATGTCTGAATGTGTAACCTATATGTCACTAGTCTGATTGGTTATTATTAACCTAACTAGTGTAGTACTTAGCTGTGTCCCATACCACAGCCGTTTTCCCACATATCAAACAATGTTATCGTTGTTGTAACTGCCTGCCAATGTAGTGCATGTGTTTTGGAAGAGTACCATGCATGCCCGGTACCACGGTCTATCACCCCTGGCACTGAACCAGGACAAGCCGCAAGGCTCTGACAACTGAAGACCACAGCCCCACACGAAAAGACAACTAGTGTGGCGCCGTAATCCGGGCATAGCCCTGACAACTGACAACTGAATGGGTAGCCAGTACTACCCTGGTTCCCCATGGTTGGAACCCACAACTCGGTACCATAAGAATCCTTCCAAAATACATGACATGCATCATCCGGCAATTACCCCTTGTTCCCCGGGTTATGATGTCTTTTATTAATAAGCAATCATATGATTTAATATATAATAGTAACCAATATCTCCAACAACTACTGATGTCAACACTAGCTGATAATCTGACAACTGGTAACTGATAACTGATATCTGACAACTGTGATATCTCACAACTATGATATCTGACAACTCTGATATCCGACAACTGTGATATCTGACAACTAATATCTGACATCTGAATAGAATACTGGAGATATAGCTACTAACACAATAGTGCCACAAACAACTGGTGTCATTGACAACTATAACTGGTACAGATCTCTGCCAACTCATATAACTCTGAAGTACATATCTTATGATCATCAATAAACAGTCTCGCCAACTGATAAACTGATAACTGCTATAAACTCTGGATACATCATATAATCAACAACAAGTAATCTCACTAATAAGTGATAAACTGGTAACTGGTAAATCCGAAGTACAAGATCATTAATATCAACTTGGTCACTATCACACTAGCTTAATCTCTACTAACTGAAGTGATCTAGTCTCTAACATCTTAACAAGTCCACATCAATACTCAAATGAATCATAAGGTATATCTCCGAGAGCAATATGTCAACACACACCACAATCATATCTGAATAGGAAACATCCTCAAAGAACATCGTAACAAGTCAACAACAATATCTGAATGAATCATCAACTAAGTTATTATTAATGAAAGAATATCAAGTCAAGAGGTCCTCTACATAAAATATATCATCTGTCCTCTATAACTCAAGTTCAGTCCAAATCACAGTCCAACTCTGAAATAGTCCAAGTACCATCCAATCATAAAGAACTCTAATCTTTAAGTAAAGTAAGATCATATCTTACATGTCCTCAAATAGCTGCAACATAGAATAGTTACCTCTGATACTTAACATCAACGACATATCATCTGATAGTTCTTATATACTCAACTATAGATCCAAATCATCACAACCAATTCATAATCCTAATAGTTCTACAATCATCTTGTTCCAATACACATCGAGTAATCAGATGCAATAGTTGTTGTTCTAACATATGTCCATAATCAGTACTAGTCTACTCTCTCTGACAAACTATATCTGATTCATAAGACTTCACAATTCCCTCTTCCATAAGTATCAAGTATGATATCCCAACACTCGATAATATATCATGTACATGCATCTAAGATCTATCATGATCAAATCATTATCACCAATATCTATCTCTTGAGGTCACATACAATCCATCCATATCCATCACATAACCCAAGGTTAATGTCTACATCCAATAAAGGGGCTACACCAATCTGACAGGTCAACATTAGTCGACTAGGTCAAGTGGATAGGTCGACTAATCCAACTGCTAGTCGACTATAAAGGTGTCCAAGTCGACCGGCAGAGAAATACAGAGACCCAACACTTATTCTGGAAGCTATACTAGTCGACTAGGGACTAGGGTTAGTCGACTAACAGAGGTGTTAGTCGACTAATAACATAGGCAAGTCGACTAACCAAGCTCTGTCAATCCGAATCAGAGGTACACTGAAACCTAATCTCCCACACAATAAAATATGTATATGTAACCTCTCTTGCACATATCAACATACACGATGTCCACATTATTCTATGTACACAATTAAATCAAAATATAATCACTTACATATAAAGAAACGGAACCGAAAGGAGTAAACACTCACCTTGGGGAATCTGCACGTTACCGGGCGAGTCGCCGTTACGGTCGCCGTGGCGCCGCTCTTCGCTGTTGGACTGCATAGGACGGTAGCCAGGGTCCTGGGGTAGACCTGGCTGCAATCTGGAGGTCTCGCGCTCGCCGGAAGGGCCTGGAATCGCCGCTCGCCCGCTGCCTGCGCTGCTGGTCTGGTTCTGGATCTGCTGTGCGCGTCGCCGGGCAAGTCGCTGCCGCGGTCACTGTGGTGTCATCCCTCGCCATCGGACTGCATGGGAGGGTGGCCAAGGCACTGGAGAAGGTCACCGTGTCAGTCTCCGACGACGGGCTGGAGTGGATCGGGAGAACGGCCTGCTCGCTCGCTGCTGGAGGACTGCTGCGTAGATCTGGGCTGTTGCGCAGATCTGCTGGATCTGGACCTTTGCTCGCTGCCCTGCTGTGGCTGTGGCTTGCTGATTACCTGAGGGCTGGTCTGGAGAAGACACACGGCAAGGAGGGATGCTGATCTGCTGTCCAAGGGCATCCAGGGGGTGGCAGGCCTGTTGGAGATCGTTGTTGTGGTGGCGCGCTGCCGCTGCTGCTGATCTGAACATCGTGCGCCAAGGACAGATGGGGCGGCCTGGATCTGGCCTGGGGGTCTCTCGGCTGCAGACGAAGGAGATGAAGGGCTGCAAGTGATGGCTGGTTGCCCTGCTGAAGGGGGTGCTGGGTGATCCGGCCATGGACCTGGACTCGGCTAATGATGAAGAGGAGAAGGGGATCCGGCCTGATGGTGATGGCCGGCTAAGGGAGAGATCCTGGATGTGGGGTGCGGCAGCATGAGGGGAGAGGAATTAGGTTTAGTGATTAATCTTAGGATATAATTGTTGGGTGTGTGGGTAGCGGGTAGATGGGTATGCTAACGAGTTGGGGTTCGAGTCCAATAGATAATCGGGTATAGGATTAGGAACGGGTCATGGGTTATGGAATCCAACGGGTAATCGGGAAATAGGGTGAGAGGCTAACAAGGAGAACACAACTACCACCATGATTAGTATTAGTACCAATACGAATATCAAACTAAATAACAAATAATAGTAACACAAATAATATTATTAAAAATAATTAACAATGAAACGATAATAGAATATCCACTATCCATAATATTAACAACTTAATGGAAATGAAACAATAATAATGATTAGCAAAAGAAATGTCAATGATAAATAGTGGCAAACATAAAATCCAAATTACCATTTACCATCTCAAAAGAATTCCCATATTTAATAATAGAAATAATCTTAAGGAGGGAAATAATAAATCAAGTTGATGAAATAAAAATAATCAGTAATTCAAAATAAATACTTTAGAAAAATGAAAATACTGTATTACTAGCTAGGGATCTTACAATACAGGTCATGGCTGTAGACAAATATTTTCTCTACTGCTCCAGCTGGAAGAGCTAAAGAGGCAGCGAGAGACGCCAGTGCATCTGCATGCGCATTTTGCTTGCGTGGTACATGGTCAATGTAAAAGTTGGTGAACCTCTCGGCCATGTAGACAGTTGCGTTGTAATAGGGTACTAGGTCTTCATGTCTGACTTCGTACTCCCCGCGAACTTGGCTTACGATGAGTTTGGAGTCACCATATGCCTCGAGATTTTTAATGCCAATCTCATCGGCGAGTTGCATCCCAATCAAGAGGGCATTATACTTTGCTACATTGTTGGAACAAGGCTCGGTTAACGAGAAAGCTCGAGGAATCACATAGTTCTGTGGGGAGACGAGTACTACTACTACTGCCACTATATGTCCTTTTGGGCTTGTTCTCGATGCACCGTCAAAGAAAAGTTGCCATACTTGTCCTTCAAAAGATGTTTGAGTCTGGCAGGCTTCAGCGACCTTGTCTGGGAGATCCTCCTAAAGTTTGGCTGCCCTCGGGTCTGGATGCTCAGCCAGGAAATCTGCCACCGCTTGTCCCTTCACAGCTTTTTGTGGTAAAAAGTGCATTTCATATTGGGATAGCAATATGGCCCATTTTGCCAATCAGCCATTTAACGATGAAGGCTTTGTCATAAGTAACCTCAGGGGTTGACTTTTGATATGACGTTTATAATTTGGCCTACCAAATAGTGTCGCATTTTCTGAATAGCAAACACCAATGCCAAACATTCCTTCTCGATCGGGTTGTACCGATGCTCGGCTCCGATCATCGTTCTACTCAAATAGTAGATTGCTTGCTCTCATCCTTGATCATCATTCTGAGCTAGTAGAGCTCCTAAAGAATGATCCATCGCTCGGACGTATATCAGGAAAGGTTTTTTAGACACCGGAGCTGCAAGGACTGGCGGTTGTGTGAGGTACTGTTTAATTTCCTCAAATGCTTGCTGGCAAGCGCTGTCCCAAATGAACGACACACCTTTCTTCATTAATTTGGAAAAGGGTTGGCATCTTTCGGAGAGATTTAAGATAAACCTTCGGATGTACGTCAATCGTCCTTGCAATCCCCTGAGTTCTTTGAGGTTTCTCGGAGGTTGCATCTTCTGGATAGCCCGGACCTTTTTCGGGTCCAAATGAATTCCTGTGGAGGTTACGACGAACCTGAGGAATTTGCCACTGGCCACCCCCAGGAAAGACTTGGTGGGGTTCATCTTCAACTGATGGGCTCGCATGATGTCGAAGACAACCTTTAGATCAGTTATATGATCACCTTTAGCGCGGCTTTTTACTGCGATGTCGTCAACATAGCATTTCACCGTTTTGCGCATGTGTTGATGGAAAATGGCATTCATGGCCCTTTGATATGTCGCCCCTGCATTCTTTAGTCCGAAGGCATGACGGTGTAGCAGTATACCCCCAGTGGTGTCCTGAAAGTGGTATGTTTCTCGTCGTCAGGATACATTTTGATTTGATTGTACCCTGAAAATCCATCCATGAAGGACATTCGCTCGAATCCACATGTATTGCCAATCATGACATCTGTGATTGGCAGTGGGAATTCATCCTTAGGACAGGCCTCGTTTAGATCACAAAAATCAATGCAGATCCGGATCTTTTCGTTCTTTTTAGTAACAGGGATGATGTTGGCTACCCAATCAGGATGTTGTTCTTCCCTAATGAAGCCAGAATCTATAAGCTTTCTGACTTCTAATTGAATCGCCTCCATTACTTCTAGACGGAACCATCGCTGTTGTTGTTTGACAGGCTTTACGTCCATATTAATGTTGAGGCGATGCATAGCCACTAGAGGATCAAGTCCAGGCATGTCATCATAATTCCAGGCGAAGACGTCTATATATTCTTGCACAAGAGATATTAGACTCTTTTTCTCCGAAGGTGACAGGCCGTCGCTTATAAAGATGAGCTTAGGATTAGCCTCATCTCCTAAATTGATCTGAACAACCTTATCTTCTGTGAGTGAGCCAGCGGGTATCCCAAGGATTGTTTAAGTGTTTGATCCAAGGATCTGTATCAGATTGAATCATTTCTTCATCTCCGTCTTCCAGGTGGCTTGTTGAAACCATATTCACTGAAAGTTTTCTGAAGATGTTGCCGACACTAACATCTGACTCCCACGACCTGATGAGTAATCATGGCACAATGTCTCTTCAGAGTCAGAGGCTGATGGGATCGGAGTTGATACATAGCCCAGCCCCCTGCGAGTCTGATGATAATAATCAGGGGTTTTCCCTTTTGGTACAAAAGATCAGAGTAGTGTTCTCCTTCCTTTGCCGAAATTTAACCCTGGACCATTTGTCAGATCATACCCCATGCTTTCCATTATTCTGAGTGTCTTTGGCTCATAATGACCGAACTGAGGGAGTTCCTCCTCGCCTTCTGATTCTTCAAGGGGCATTGATTTGGATTCAATTAGTCTGAAAAGAATTGGTCTTTGGCCTTTCCGTCTCGCTGGAACCATGAATATGGATTCTTGCGTATCACCAGCCTCTTGGTGCGTTTCGAAGGATGACTTTACTGGTACATGCAATGATGTCAAAGTGATTGAGGCTAAACCTGCACACAAAATACGAAATTATAGAACTTAAGAAAGGAAATGTGCAAGTGCTCAATTCTTCCGCTATAGCAAGTGGCTATGCGGGTCGTGATCCACAAGGAGGGTTTGCGATGGAAGCGTTACAGTTCTTTATTGAAATCGTTAAGAAGAAAAGCGAAGGTTCTTCTCTGTTTTAAAGTTATAAAAATGAAAAAAGAAAGTTATAGTTAAAGTTAAGAAGAAGATGAAAGATGAAGAAGATGGAAAATCAGAAAACGATGAAAAGCGACTATGTACAATGAAGTGGAGAAGAAAGAGTTGGAGGAGGTGGTGATCTATACTAAAGAAGTAAAAGAAAAGAAAGAAAGAAAAGTGTAGAAATACTTAACTAGGTTGATTGATGACTTACTTGGAAACTTTTTTGCATGTTCTACCTTTTTGCTTCGGAGGCGTTCAACGCATAGATCATAAACTCGAGCTCGGTCCCCATGCACATTATATAGTCAAGCATAAGAAGAACGAAGTGATGCGGATCTTAGAAGAGGAGAACGTCTTCATGAACTATCGCTGGCTCTCACGTAGCTTAGTTATACTTGCTTTGGAATTCACTTGTACACTCAACAAATACAACCAAGGTAAAGTAGAAGAGGAAGACGAAACAAAAGAAAATACAAACATAAAAAGAACTTTTACCTTGATTAATTGCAGAGACAATGGAAGAAAGGAGGAGGGTACATCGTCGGTGTCACTTTCAACTTCAGCCTCTCTCTCTTACTTACATGAATCTTCTTCTACCCTAAGTTACATACAAATTACATAAGAAGAAAAGAAAAACCTAAACTACAAAGAATTAAAACTAGGCTAAATCCTAATCTGCCTTGACCTCTAATTTTAGCACAACAATTGCCCTTTTATAGGCCAAAAACCCAACAACCAGAATCCCGGGGAGGTCGGGGGAGTTCACGCTCCCCCTAACTCCCCAAGATTGCCACGAAAATGCGGCCCAAGCCGCGTTTCCACGGCCAGGGTGTGGCCAGATGGCCACATCCTGTTGGTGGGTCTCTCCGGGGGTTTCTTCTGGCTTTATCCTTTGTTGGTTTTGTCGTTTGAGCTCCGAATTCTGACGAAATGGCCTTGGATTCTTGGCTTTAACCGATCGATTCTGAGAGGATTCTTCTCAACCGGTTTCAACCTCTTGATTTTGCCCTGATTTTATGTGTACGAATTAACTCTGATTTAATTTAGAATTCTGGTAGGCTTTTGGGCTCATTTCTCTTCATCTCCTTAAGGATTGGGCCTGCAAATAAATTAGACAAATAATTCGGACAATGCAGGCTTTTATTCTAAAATAAGTATGGAAATGTAACATTAAATATGCAACATTAGCAACCAATCACAAAGCATCCATTGCCGACCAGAGATCATCATCCACCTCAGTACTAGTGTCCAACGGCACCGAATCAGAAGCAAATACAGAGAAATACGCCAAATCTAATTCTTCATTAATATACCATCCGCCTACATCATCGGTGGTATTATCAACATCGAGCTTATTAATGCCCGTTACAAGTGGATCTAGTTCCCACATGCATTCTTCTTTTTTCGGCTCGGTGTCGGCTTCATTACCAGAGTCGGGCTCCTCTGGTTGCGGGATTTCATCTGTTTCCACAGAGTCCCAATATAGGAGAGAGTCTATGAAATAGTTCTCAACTCCCTTGAACGGATGCCTTTCGGCAATCAACGTTCGCACCTTTCCACTCCCGTCGATGTATTTCATGACTTGGTGGAGGGTAGAGGGAACGATAGAATTGCGATGAATCCACGGTCGTCCCAAAAGCAAGTTGTAAGAGGTGTCAGCATCTATCACATAGCATGTAACCTCCGACCTTAGGTCCCCAATCTGACATTTGAGCTTGACCTTCCCCATTGGACAGGTACTATTGGCATTGAACCCATAAATGGTCGTCTGGGTAGCGCTCAAACGGTGGGTAGGAATCCCTAGATGTTGCATGACCCGGCGAGGCATAATGCTCAATGCAGACCCGTGATCTACCTGAATGCGGTTCACCTCAGATGATCCAATATACCCTGCGAAGTAAAGGGGTCGATCATGTTTCCCTTTGACTTGCATATCATCTGCCGTGAAGGTGATGCAGGGAACATTTTGGGAGGTATGGAGGCAATCCTCTACATCTTCCTCCTTTGGTCCGGTTGGCACCTGAGTCATGAAAGCCTCAGCATTAGCGAGGGCCTCTTGTAGAGCTTCTCTGGTTGTCTTCGATAGCCTGAGGAGCTCATAAAGGGTAATTTGGGCCGGGATATTGGCCAGTTGAGCCAAGACATCAAAGCGGTAAGGTGTTGTGGATCCTTCCGCGATATCTTTCGAGAGAACTTTGGAAAACCGAAGCTCTTTTTGTCTCTCCACGGGCTGCTTTGTGGAGGACTTGGCTGACTCCGCAGCGGGTTTTGGAGGAGTTACCGCCATTTCGTCATACTTTTTCAAATATGACTGACTCGAACGGGTTTCTGCCACAAGTTGGTTGGGTTCTGTGGCAAGAGCTAACGTTTCCTCTTCTGAATCAGTGAGCGAGGGAACATCAGTCTCTGCTTCCCGAGAAGAGGCACATACCACATTACAGGATGAGGCCTTAGCTTTGCCTTTGGACTTCCTGCTGGTTACAGTGGTCCATTGCTGGCCATCCACAAGGTCGGGATGAACCCACATGACTTCTCCCCGAGGTGTGGAAACGGGTACCAGGCCCTTCTCTTACTGTTGGTGAGGGTCTGTGTTGACCATTCTCAGCTCTCCTCTTGGGACAGGGACTACTCCAGAGGGTGTTGGAGGTTGCCTTCCAAACTGGAGAAATGACGTCATATTGGCCGCCACCTTCTTCTGCTCTGGACGGAGTTTTAATACCTCCGCGTCAATCAGAGCCTGAAGGATGTCCTTGAAGATGTAACAGCTCTTGGTGGGTGTCCCAGCATCCTGTGGTACAAGCAGTAATTGGGACTATCGGTTTTACCGACTTCTTCAGGGAGCCTAGCTTCAGTCTGTTGCTCTTGTTGAGTAATTTGAAGAGCGAGTTGACATGTTCATCCTTGAAGGAATACTGCTTGCTGGCGCGTGGTTGGCTTGAAGAGCCACTTCCCTTGATTGGTTGAGGTTTGACGGGAGATTTGGTCCCTGTCGCCAAGTTATCCTTCCTTTTCACTTGGAGGGGTGTGTCTGGCGCACGACTTGTTGCCCTCTCAGGTCGGGGTTTGTTTTCCTCTGCCCTAACTCGGGCGACAATTTCTTCAGCCTGTTCACCTTGTTGGATCAACTGCTTCCAGGTGCGGCTTTCGACAACTCCTATTTTGGCGAGGAGTGAGGTTTGTAGATTATGGCGGCATGTTTCCACCAGGGTGACCTGGGTCATACCGCTTGGACATCGGAGTTCTACGTTCCGAAATCTTTCTACGAAAGACTTAACGGACTCTCCCTTTCGCTGTTTGGTAGCCAAAAGGGTGGGCATGGTGACTTTCGAGTCATCTTCAATGAAGCGCGTTAGAAAAAACTTCTCCAAGTCACCCAATTCTTGATGGAGCCCTCTGGGAGCTTCATGAATCATTCAAAGGAAAGCCCTTTTAGGGTGCCGATGAACAAGCGTGCCAGAATGGCATCATTATTTATCACATTCCTTGTTTGGGATTTAAAGTAGTAGATATGTTGGTTCGGTGAACCTTTCCCATCAAATGGTTGGAGGGTCGGAGCATTGAACTTAGGAGGGTATGGAACAAGGTCCCACTCAGTCAGATATGGTCGGACCACCCCTGCTTCTTGTAGGCCTTTTCGGTTGGTAAGGGCCTCCAAACGTTGCCCTAATTGATTCATTCTTCTAGAATGAATCTTTTCCTGGTCTCGGTCATCTTTCCTTGCGACGAGGATTTGGACGAACCGAAAATAGGGTGCTCTTTCTCCTCTATACGTACGGAAGATGAGCTTTCTTCCTCTTTTCGTTTGCTTCTAGACTTTTTAGAGGAGGTTTTGTCGGTTGACTTCCTCTTGTCTTCAAGCAACTGTGCCAGCATCTGCTTGAGGGAATCGATAGATTCTTATTGAGCACGAATCATCTCTAATTGTTCCCTCTGGACTTGGGCTTGCTGCTCCAAGCGCCTGGCAGTCTCCTCAGGAGTGCTGGTCATGTATATAAAGACCTCTTTCTCTATAGAAGAGTTTGAAGCCTGTGACTCTGCAATAGCAGAATGCGAGTCATTCACCTCAATGCCCCGGGCTAGAGCATTGTAGTCAATCGGGGGGATTGCCCCAGTCCGGGTGCGAGTGTGTCGGTACACTCCTTCCGGTTCAGTGTCAGACTCATCGGAGCTGACTGCAGGTTGTTTTCCCCTGCTCCTGCTCGCCATGTTTGCAGTGAGCTCGGGATATTCAGTGTCAGAGAAGACCCTCCTCCTGTGGGAATGACTTCTTTTAGCTGATCGGGGAATCAGGGTCAGCTGTCTAGCTAGAGACTGCTGGTTTGCACCTGAACTACAACGGCACTCAGAGAGCATCGTGATAAGCCATTCGCAGCAACATGACGAAGTGATTCGATTAGCACTTCTTTTCTTCGTCAAATAATCCCTCAGATCTGTGGGAGGAGGATCAAAGAGATTAGCCTCGTAATGCCGAGGGCGGGAGGCATCCTTGCTCTGTACAGCTAGGACGCGGGGTTCAGAGACGCGGTTCTCACATCGTGGCTTCAGAACGCGCGTCTGGCGTCTCTGCTGAGAAGAGACGCAGCTATCGTGTTGCTGATTATTGCGTCTGGGCAGAGACGCTTGAGAGATGCAGGGCTGCTGGCCCCACGCCTAGAGGCGTGTGCCTCTTGTACTCGACAAGGCTTGCGAGTTTCGCCTTGGCGTTTGAGGAGTGGGGCTTCAGAGGAGCCAACTTGGTGAACCTCACGTTTGGGCTGCCAAATGCGGATTTCACATGCTGGATGTGGTGTAGCAGAGACGCCGGTTTGAACCTTGCGTCCTGCCTCATTTGGACGATCAGTTGTTCCAACTTGCAGTTGACGCGCACGCCTCCTCTGTTAGCGTTCAGCGTTCCGGTTCCATCGTGGGGGTTGAGAGAAACCAACGTCGACCTGGTGCTGAGGAAGAAGATGGATTGGCTGGACACCAGAGAACTTGACCAATTGGGTCTCCTGGGAGACGTTGGCGTGGGTGTCACGCATGGTGTGATTGGCCACAACATCCCTCACAGCAGCTTCCTCTGAGAGAGGCTCAGAGAAGATTTCAGGGCAAGTCCCCGTAGAGACCCTGCGGTAGGCGCGGGCCTTTGGGCTCTTGGAGCCGGAAGAGAGGAACTCTTCATACTTTGCCTGGTCGAATTCTACGACAAGCGATTTGACCATTTTCCCCTTGTAGAGGACGTCACCTTGCGCCACAACTTGTTCGTCAGTAACGAAAGTACTTCCCAGCGGAGTCGCCATCTCTTGTTTGACGGGAGAAAAATTCGCGTAAAGTTTCCTTGAATCAATTGAAAAATTACAACGGACTTACACCCCGGTTACAAGGGAGGGAGGATATTGAGTCTTGAATCCTCCCTTTATTTAATGCTGGGTTCTTCAAGTGGCGGTGGAAAGTGAATCTTGTTTTCCGTTGACCGGGTGAACGTCAAGAACTTCTGGGGATCTTCTCTTCGGATGGTAGACGGAGTAACACAGCTCTGTCGACCAAAATCTCAAAGAGATTGTAGGCAAAGATTAACTTATACGCAGCAAGTTAGCTGAAGAGTTAGACTCTCTTTCCTTCTCTGTGGAAGCTCTCAAGTCAAGTTCTTCTCCTCGAATTCTCTGATCTAAAATCTTCCCACCCCTACTCCATAGTAAAGGGGCTATTTATAGAGGTTTTAGGGGCGAACGTGCCCCCTAAAAATGCTCCATAATGGGGGTTAACTTTCCCGTTATGTGGGCAGTGATTGACCCCATAACAAGAGCAGTTATAACTGAGACGCAGGTTTCGACCTTCGCGCCTTGGTGCTGCAGTGCTGGCTGAGACGTGGGTTTTGACCCACGCGCCTTGGTGCTGCAGTGCGGGCTGAGACGCGGGTTTCGACCCACGTGCCTTGGTGCTGCAGTGTTGGCGGAGACGCGGGTTTCGACCCACGCGCCTTGGTTCTGCAGTGCGGGCCGAGACGCGGGTTTCGACCCAAGCGCCTTGGTGCTGCAGTGCTGGCTGAGACGCGGGTTTTGACCCTCGCGCCTTGGTGCTGCATTGCTGGCTGAGACGCGGGTTTCGACCCTCACGCCTTGGTGCTGCAGTGCTGCTGAGACGCGGGTTTCGACCCACGCGCCTTGGTGCTTGATTTGTCACATACATTGCATTTATATTATCACTTTATTACACTTGTTAGCTAATAAATTCTATTAATAAGTTGTCATTTTCTTTGCTAAATGTAGGCCCAAGTGCTTAAAGGAAGAAAGGAGAAACAAGCCCAAAAGCCCACCAAATTCTGAATTAATTCAGAATAAATTCGAAATGAAGAAATCTGGGCTAGATCTTGGCAAATCAAGAGGTTGAGGAAAATCCTCCCTGAATCGAGCGATTGAAGACAGGAAATCAAAGGCTGTTTCGTCAACGGTTGAAGTAGAAACAAGAAAACCAGCTGAAGATGCGAGATCCCCTTCAAACCAGACGCTCCCCCCCTTTGGTGTGGCCACCTGGCCACACCAAGGCCGCGGAAACGCAGCCCAAGCCGCGTTTTCGCAGCCTAACAGATGCAGTTGGGGGAGCGTTTGCTCCCCCAATCTTCCTGGGATCTCCTACCTTGGGTTTTTGGCTATAAATAGATGTTTCAGCAAAGAAAACGGTAGCGAAGACTAGGATTAAGTTTTGCTTTTATTTTCATAGGATCTAGGCTCTTTGTTAGCTAGAACACAAGTTATAATTTGTTGTTTACTTTATAGTTCAGTCTAAAAACTTGTGAGAGAGAGAGGACTGAGAGCTTGTACTTGAAGATTGAAGTGACAACAATACAAGAATCAAGCCACCTTTCCTTCCACTCGTGTTTCGGTATGTCGTGCATTATTATATTTTCTTTGTTGTTTTCCATGGATAACTAAACGATTTTTCTGGGCTAGCTATCGAACTCTCTCTTGTTTCCTTCTCTTCTGTTTTTAAAAGAAAAAGTCCCGATGACTCATATGCATGCCTCACTTAAAAGCCTTTCTTTTTAAAAGTGTTCTTGAAGGCACATGAGGATGGGTATGGACAGTTGAATTCACAATTCTTTCTTGAACTTCTCTTGAATCATTTTTAATTCATTCTTGCTTCTTCACGCTTGATGTTTTAATATCTGATTCTCACTATTTCTTGAAGAAAAAAAAAGAATCAACTCTTCTAACATCTTATGTGCTTTACTTAAAGCTTTCTAAAAAAATCAACTTTAAGTTTTACAAATGATAACTTGAGGGACTTAATATTTTAAGAAGAATGAACAATTAAGTAGTAAGATAGTAAGCCCAGATTTGATTTCTTATTATAAAACAACAACACAACTCTTAAGCTTTCTAAATCACCTTCTCCAAATCCTTTTCTAAAAGTTGAAATTTCTCTTTTTCATCTCTTTTCCTTCCTTTCTCTTTTTCCTAAAAAACGAACACAATTCTTTGTTTCTAAGCAATTCACCGAAACGCTTCTATCGCATCCCTCCTCGTGGACACGACCCGTTAGCCACAAGCTACACGGTAAACTTTTGAACTCTTGATTGTTCTTTATTTTAGCAATCAATTTTTGGCGCCGTTGCCGGGGATTGAGGGCCGAAAGCCCGAAGATTGGTGGTTATTTAATTAAGGAACGTCTTTGACGGAAAACCTCCCACCAATCTTGCCCTGACCTGGCTGATTAGCTTGTGGTCGAAGTCTACATTCTACCTCTAGTGGACAATCAACCAGTTAGGAGTTGTCTAGGTCGAGGTTACCTTAGACTAGGCTTGGTTGATTTCTATTGTTGACTGTTGGTTGAACTTGTTTGTGATTGTGTTTGTGTATGCAAGTGTGGTCGAGAGACCCCAATTCATCTAGGTTGACTAGAAACACATCACCACCCAAGTTTGAACCAAGACCAGATCCGGTAATGGCTCAATCCACATCACTGCAGGATAGGTTCTACCCGATTAGGACCTCACTTCCATCTTGCATTTCACTTCCATCGGTTGGTGAATACAATTTCGAGCTCAAGCCTCAATTCATCAACACAATCCCCAAGTTTCATGGTCTAGAGTCCGAAAATGCTTACTTCTTCATAAGAGAATTTGAGGAAGTATGTCTTATGATGAAAATCCCACACCTTGTAGACGACGCTATTAGGTTGAGATTTATCTCATTCGCACTTAAGGATCTAGCAAAGAAGTGGCTCTACAGCTTAGCAGCCGGTTCCATCACGTCTTGGGATGGTTTCATCAAGGTTTTCTTGAAGAAATTCTATCCTATCCATAAAACCGCTCTCATTAGGAAGACGATCATGCAATTCAAGCAAGAGCCTAGTGAACCGTTCTGGAGGTACTTTGAACGCTTTAAGGACCTCCTTGTCTAATGTCCTCACCATGGAATAGAGAAATGGCGGCAATACCAAATTCTCTATGACGGTTTAGACTATTCCACCAAAACCCTCTTAGAAAGTATGTGCCAAGGGGGTTTCTTGCAGAAAGATGAAGATGAAGGATGGGATTTGTATGAAAATTTGGCTGAGAAGACCATCCAATGGGAATCTGCTAGTGAGACCTCTAGGAATCCTAACTCAATCTCTTCAAAAGGAGGTCTCCATTCCATCGAATCGTCCATCGCTAATGAGGCTAAGTTAGCTAATTTGGCTAGAAGACTGGAAGCTCTAGAAATGAAAGACCCAAGTCCAGTCAATCAAGTCAGCCCGAACCAATTTTCACCCCCGGGTTGCACTTACTGTCAAGCCATGAACCATGTGTTCGAGGAATGCCCAGTGTTTCAGGCTCAGCAATCCTACCACGAACCGATGAATGCGGCCTTTTCAAGGCCGAACAATAACCCTTACGCCCCAACGTACAATCCCGGCTGGAGAAATCACCCTAATTTCTCATGGAGCCAAAACAACAATGACCATTCACGATCCAATCATGCTAGCCACTTCCATCATGGTAATAATTCTTCCAATCATCAACCCAACTTCTCCAATTTCCATAATAATTCTCCCAACCATCCACCAAACTTTCCGAATTATCAACAGAACTTTCCTAATCAAGCTCCACAATCCTCCTTCCAGAATCCTCAATTAGAAAGGAGAATGACTGACTTTGAAAGAAACATGGAACGATATATGAAAAATCAAGACTCTCTCATGCAAACCATTCAGAGGTTAGAGGTTCAAATGAGTCAACTAGCCAACCCACAGAATGAGAGTCAAAAGGGTACCCTGCCTAGTCAGCCAGTCACCAATCCGAGGAATTCACAACAAGCTCATTTGGCTGAGGATCCTTCATTCAATCAATGTCATGCTATCCATACATTGAGGTCAGGAAAGAAAGTTGATAACCAAGTGTCAACACCACCCATTCCCATTCAGCACAACCAAAATCAAGCCTCCACCTCATCTAATCCAATTTCTTCCAATTCGGACGAGTCTGAAAAAGACAAGTCAGCCAGCCAGGTGCACCAGCCTATAGTACCATTTCCGAATAGGCTGAAAAACAACAAGCAAAACCCGCACATGGACAAGATAATCGAGATGTTTAACCAAGTAAAAATAAATGTGCCACTCCTTGATGCCATCCAACAAGTTCCTTCTTATGCTAAATTTCTTAAGGACATGTGCACCAAGAAGAGAAAGACTAATGTCCCAAAGAAGGTCTTCTTAGCCACTAATATTAGTGAGCTATTTTCGGGTCCTATCCTTGTCAAGTACAAAGATCCAGGTAGCCCCACCATTGCTTACACAAAAGGACAAACCGAGATTAGTCGTGCACTTCTTGACTTGGGGGCAAGTATCAACTTGCTTCCATTCTCTGTTTATCAACAACTCGGGTTGGGTGACCTTAGTCCAACTCGAGTCACCATCCAACTGGCTGACCGTTCTGTTAAAATTCCAAAAGGGAAAATTAACGATGTCCTGATTCGGGTAGGAGAGTTCATATACCCTATCGATTTCATAGTTCTAGAGACACAACCTGTGTCTAACTCCAATCGTAGGGCTCAAACTCCCGTTATCCTAGGTCGACCATTCCTTGCTACTGCTAATGCCATCATTAATTGTAGGAATGGGTCTATGAGGTTAACCTTTGGGGACATGACTAGAGAAGTCAATGTCTTCAACCTAGGAAAACAACCCCGCGATATCGAGGACCAAACATTTGAAGTCAACCTAATTGAGAACTTGACAAGTGAACACGAGGAAGAATTGGAATCAGAAGTGGAGATTGACTTCGAGTTAGAGTCTGACAGCTTTAATCTTGATCAAGTTGTAGATTCTGCTGTGAATTGGGCCTCAAACCCTATTTCACCAACAATGGAGCCAACAGATTTGACTAGTCCCTCTAGTGAGCCTTCCTCTTCCTTAGAATTAAAAGCCCTACCTGCGCATCTCAAGTACGCCTATCTAGGCGAACAAGAGACCTTTCCCGTCATCATTGCCTCCCATTTAAATGACGGGGAAGAAAAAGATTTGAAAGCAATTCTAAGAAAATATAAGGAAGCCATCCGGTGGACTATGACTGATATCAAGGGATTAAGTCCAACCATCGTTCAACACCGCATCCATCTCAATGAAGACGCCACACCCAAGAGAGACCCGCAGCGTAGGTTAAACCCTATAATGCAAGAGGCTGTTCATGCTGAAATTATAAAACTCTTAGACAATGGGATAATTTATCCCATTTCTGATAGCCAATGGGTCAGTCCTGTCCACGCGGTCCCAAAGAAATCTGGTTTCTCCGTAGTGGAAAACGAGAACAAAGAGTAGGTTCAAACTCGACTTCCACGAAGATTTGAGTTTGCATTGACTATAGGAAACTGAATGCTGTAACTCGTAAGGACCATTTTCCACTTCCCTTCATTGATCAAATGCTTGAACATTTGGCGGGTCACGAGTATTACTGTTTCTTGGACGGTTACTCGGGCTATAACCAGATCCCTATCGCTCCTGAGGACCAAGAAAAGACTACGTTCACATGTCCATTTGAGACGTTTGCTTATCATCGAATGCCCTTCGGCTTATGCAATGCCCCAGCAACGTTTCAACGTTGCATGTTGAGTCTTTTCTTAGATACGGTAGAACGCTTCTTAGAAATCTTCATGGATGATTTCTCCATCTACGGAGATTCATTCAATCAATGTCTCCACCATCTTGAACTCGTCCTCCAACGTTGTGCTGAGAAAAATCTGACACTAAATTGGGAGAAATGCCACTTCATGGTAAAACATGGAATTGTCTTGGGTCATGAAATCTCCAAGAAAGGAATCGAAGTGGATAGAGCCAAAATCGAGGTTATTGCTAAGCTTCCCATGCCTAAATGCGCTAAGGACATTAGATCCTTCTTAGGACACGCTGGTTTTTACCGACGATTTATCAAGGATTTTAGCAAAATTGCTAGGCCCTTGACTAATTTGTTAGCTAAGGATGTGTCCTTCACTTTCGATGCTGAATGCATAAATTCTTGGTAGAAGCTTAAGAGTGAGCTTATTTCTGCACCAATCATATCTGCACCGGATTGGTCTAAGCCGTTTGAGATCATGTGCGACGCTTCTGATTTTGCCATAGGCGCTGTCCTAGGACAACGCATTGATAACAAGCAGCATGTGATCTACTACTCTAGTAGGACTCTAAACGATGCTCAAATGAACTACACTACGACCGAGAAGGAATTCTTGGCAGTAGTGTTTGCCTTAGAGAAGTTTCGTCCCTACCTACTAGGGTCCAAAACCACTGTTTTTACCGATCATTCTGCGCTTAGGTACCTCATGATGAAGAAGGATGCCAAGGCCCGACTCATTCGTTGGATCCTCCTTCTTCAAGAATTTGATCTTGAGATTCGAGACAAGAAAGGCGTAGAAAATGTCGTTGCTGACCACCTCTCACGGATACCTAATTCTCCATGCAACGAATTACCCATCAATGAGGATTTTTCTGATGAACATCTCTTAGCCATCTCTAGGGAACCTTGGTTTGCTGATATAGTGAATTACTTAGTCACAAACCAAACTCCGTCTCATTGGTCCAAAAATGATGTTTACCGATTCTTATCCCAAGTCCGGTATTTCTTTCGGGAGGAACCGTATCTTTTCAAGTACTGTTCTGACCAAATTATTAGGAGATGCATTCCCGATGAGGAGGTTAGGAGTGTTCTGTCCTTTTGTCACGAACTTGCATGCGGTGGACACTTTGGTCCCCGCAAGACGGCTGAAAAGGTGCTCCAAAGTGGGTTTTATTGGCCCACTCTATTCAAGGATGCTTATGAATTCTGCAAGACGTGCCCTAGTTGCCAAATGGTAGGAAGGATCTCACACCGAAATATGATGCCCCTCAACCCAATTCTAGAAATAGAACTCTTTGTTGCTTGGGACATCGACTTTATTGGTCCATTTCCTAATTTATTTGGGAACCAATACATATTGGTTGCTGTGGATTACGTGTCCAAGTGGGTAGAAGCCATTCAATGTAAAACTAATGATAACAAAGTTGTCATAAAGTTTTGAAAGAGAACATTTTTTCCCGCTTCGGAACCCCTTGTGCTATCATCAGTGATAATGGCACTCACTTTTGCAATAGATCTTTTGAAGCCCTTATGCGAAAGTATGCCATAACTCACAAGTTGTCCACACCTTATCATCATCAAACCAGTGGGCAAGTTGAGGTTTCAAATAGACAAATAAAGCTTATATTGGAGAAAACTGTGAACCAAAACAGGAAAGATTGGTCCTTCAAACTTGTAGATGCTCTATAGGCCTACAGGACCGCTTTCAAGACAATTCTAGGAATGTCTCCCTATAGGTTAGTCTATGGCAAACCTTGTCACTTGCCCGTTGAGTTAGAGCACCGAGCCTTATGGGCAATCAAGCAGTTAAATTTTGACTTGACTAAGGCCGGTGACCTTCGGAAATTACAAATTTTCGAATTGGAGGAGTTGAGAAATGAAGCCTATGAAAATGCTAGGATCACTAAAGAGAGAGTCAAGATTTTCCATGACAAGAACATCGTAAGAAAAACCTTTGTCCCCGGACAAAAAGTCTTACTCTATAATTCTAGGCTTCATCTTTTTCCAGGAAAATTGAAATCGAGATGGACTGGGCCATTCATTGTAAAAACTGTGTTTCCACACGGTGCAGTTGAGATCAATGACCCCAAGAATGGAAATGACTTTAAGGTAAATGGTCAACGCCTTAAACCTTTCTTGAAATCGGTGCCGGTAGATGAAACGGTAATGGGTCTTTTTAACCTAGTGTATCGGTAACTTTCCTCCTTTTCATTTTATTTCATGCACTTATACATTTCTTTCATACATTGGGGACAATGCATGAGATAAGTGTGGGGGAGGGTTCTAACATGACTAATATAAAAAAATTAAAAAATGGATATATATATATAAAAAAAAATTGAAAAGGGTAGACAGTATTTGATATATTTTTGTAAGAATTTAAGTCAATTTTAAGGAATAGGGGAATCATAATTAGGATTTCTTACACTTGGTCAAAATAAGATAACTTGTTTGATTTTTAGGGTCAGGAAGAAAATTTGTAAAAGTAATTTAGTCTTGATATTTACCTTGATGACATATACACACAAAATACACTTACATACTTAGGGTTTAAAAACAGAGACTCTTATGCCTTATAAAAAAAAAACAAGTCTAATTATTGATTAGCTAGGTGCTTTAGCCTAAGCAAGCCTTAGTATTTATGCAAAAGATAATTAGATAAGTTTGAAAAAAAAAAGAAAAAAAAAATGTGTATCCTCTGATTAAGTTGGGTATTTATGCCTCATGAAGCATAGGTATTCACGCCTAAAAGGGGTACATCGTATAAAAAAAAAATGTGTATCTTCTGATTAAGCTGGGTATTTATGCCTCATGAAGCATAGGTATTCACGCCTAAAAGGGATACATCGTATAAATAAAAACCTTGGTTTTGTGGCCTTATCTGCTCGAGTGTTTAAGTCCTTAGGGGTGTTTTCTCACCTGGTGCCCTAAAACTGTCCGGTTTGGGTGTCACCGACTGAATACTCGTTACATGGGCAGATTAGAAAGCCTAATGGAATTGAGGAATAAATTTCACCAAAAATAAATAAATATAAGGCAAAGGAGTTAATGTTGAAAAACCCTTAGTAAACTTCACAGTCACGATGGTGCATACGACTCAGGGTAAATTAATAGACCAGATGAGAAGTACAATTCGAATCCTTACTTTAATTGATGACATGTTTTTGAATAGAGACTAAGTTTAGGAATGAAAGATTTGATATTCCTATAACTTATAGATTACTTAAGCTCTCACAAATATACTTCAAATATTCACCTCTTCCAAAAAAAAAAATGAAAATGTTTTTCAAAAATACTAACTTTTTTCTCTTTCTTTTTGGATTTTGTGGGTGTAATCCGCTGAAAACCCTCACGAGACAAAACTCGTCCTCTAGGGGTGACCTAGAGGTTTAACGGCTTGTTGCAAATGCTCAGTGCAATCGAGTGACCTGCGAAAGTGGTCTAATAATTGATTCAAGTTAGTCTGATGTTTTGCTCGAGGGCGAGCAAAAAGATAAGTGTGGGGGAGTGATTTGTCACATACATTGCATTTATATTATCACTTTACCACACTTGTTAGCTAATAAATTCTATTAATAAGTTATCATTTTCTTTGCTGAATGTAGGCCCAAGTGCTTAAAGGAAGAAAGGAGAAACAAGCCCAAAAGCCCACCAAATTCTGAATTAATTCAGAATAAATTCGAAATGAAGAAATCTGGGCTAGATCTTGGCAAATCAAGAGGTTGAGAAAAATCCTCCCTGAATCGAGCGATTGAAGCCAGGAAATCAAAGGTTGCTTCGTCAACGGTTGAAGTAGAAACAAGAAAACCAGCTAAAGATGCGAGATCCCCTTCAAACCAGAAGCTCCCCCCCTTTGGTGTGGCCACCTGGCCACACCAAGGCCGCGGAAACGCGGCCCAAGCCGCGTTTTCGCGGCCTAACAGATGCAGTTGGGGGAGCGTTTGCTCCCCCAATCTTCCTGGGATCTCCTACCTTGGGTTTTTGGCTATAAATAGATGTTTTAGCAAAGAAAAAGGTAGCGAAGACTAGGATTAAGTTTTGCTTTTATTTTCATAGGATCTAGGCTCTTTGTTAGCTAGAACACAAGTTGTAATTTTGTTGTTTACTTTGTAGTTCAGTCTAAAAACTTGTGAGAGAGAGGACTGAGAGCTTGTACTTGAAGATTGAAGTGACAGCAATACAAGAATCAAGCCACCTTTCCTTCCACTCGTGTTTTGGTATGTCGTGCATTATTATGTTTTCTTTGTTGTTTTCCATGGATAACTAAACGGTTTTTCTGGGCTAGCTATCGAACTCTCTCTTGTTTCCTTCTCTTCTGTTTCTAAAAGAAAAAGTCCCGATGACTCATATGCATGCCTCACTTAAAAGCCTTTCTTTTTGAAAGTGTTCTTGAAGGCACATGAAGATGGATATGGACAGTTGAATTCACAATTCATTCTTGAACTTCTCTTGAATCATTTTTAATTCATTCTTGCTTCTTCGCGCTTGATGTTTTAATATCTGATTCTCACTATTTCTTGAAGAAAAAAAAAGACTCAACTCTTCTAACATCTTATGTGCTTTACTTAAAGCTTTCTAAAAAAAAATCAACTTTAAGTTTTGCAAATGATAACTTGAGGGACTTAATATTTTAAGAAGAATGAACAATTAAGTAGTAAGATAGTAAGCCCAGATTTGATTTCTTATTATAAAACAACAACACAACTCTTAAGCTTTCTAAATCACCTTCTCCAAATCCTTTTCTAAAAGTTGAAATTTCTCTTTTTCATCTCTTTTCCTTCCTTTCTCTTTTCCTAAAAAACGAATACAATTCTTTGTTTCTAAGCAATTCACCGAAACGCTTCTATCGCATCCCTCCTCGTGGACACGACCCGTTTGCCACAAGCTACACGGTAAACTTTTGAACACTTGATTGTTCTTTATTTTAGCAATCAGTGCTGCAGTACTGGCTGAGATGCGGGTTTCGACTCACGTACCTTGGTGCTGCAGTGCTGCTGAGACGCGGGTTTTGACCCAAGCGCCTTGGTGCTGGAGTGCTGCTGAGACGCGGGTTTCGACCCACGCGCCTTGGTGCTGCAGTGCTGGCTGAGACGCGGGTTTCGACCCAAGAGCCTTGGTGCTGCAGTGCTGGCTGAGACGCGGGTTTTGACCCTCGCACCTTGGTGCTGCAGTGCTGCTGAGACGCGGGTTTCGACCCATGCGCCTTGGTGCTGTAGTGCTGGCGGAGACGCGGGTTTCGACCCTCGCGCCTTGGTGCCGCATTGCTGGCTGAGACGCGGGTTTCGACCCTCGCGCCTTGGTGCTGCAGTGCTGCTGAGACGCGGGTTTTAACCCTCGCGCCTTGGTGCTGCAGTGCTGGCTATGATTAGCCCTGCGTCTGGAGCTTGGGACTCTGCTTTTTGGTGCCTTGTCTTTTAGTGATCTTTAGACAACCTACATTTATATCTTACATGCTAATATTGTCTTTATCTTTATATGCTTGATATATTGTGTGCTTAATTGTTATATGCTTGGTGTTTGTTTGCTAACACCTGTATTCAACTAAGAGAGCCAACGCGGCACCTCAACTCTTATTTAGAGGAATCTTGAAGAGTTAGTCCAGAGCCCTTTATGGGGAATCCGGCTATACTCTTGTGTTATACGTGGTGATTTGTTCAAGTAGTTTTAGTTTGCATTAAATAAGTTTTAATTCCGCATTAATTGACCATTAGATTAGCAAGTCACCTATTCACCCCCCCTCTAGGTGATTTCAATTGGTATCAGAGCCACGTGCTCTTCATTTGGGTCTTACAACCTAGAGTAAAAGATCCTCATTTATAGCTAATCACAATATTTGTACACACACCATGGATTTCATGTCACCTTCCACTTTTGACATTCTTAACATCCAAACTTGGAAGGTTAAGATGTCTTTGTACCTCAAAGCCTTAGGGATTCATGTTTATTTTGCCACTACTAGAGATTCTTATTGTTTAAATGGCAAAAATATTAAGGCTAATGCAAAAGCCCTACATGCTTTAAGATCTACCCTAAATGATGATTATTTATCTAGGGTTGCTAATCTTGATTCAACTTTTGTAGTTTGGAACACCATCATCTCCCTTGGCGAACAAGAACTATACTATGCGGGGAGCGACTCGGATGTTGGAAGTGATGCTTCCAACGTGTGCTACATGGTCCAAGGGGATAACCCCCTTGAGGTAAACACCGAATCCGAGGTAGAAGAGGATGTTGATATGTCCTATAATGAACTTTAATCATTTTGTCAAAAATTCCTAGAAAAGTATGAAATACTTAAAAAGGATAATAAGAAAATGAAAAATAAATTTGAGTGTTTGTTAAAAGAAAAGGATTCTTTACAAAGTAAATTTGAAAATGTTTCAAAAGAAAATGAATGTTTGAAAAATGAAAATATTTCCTTGCTTTCTAAATTGAATGATCTTTGTGAAGGAAATACCACTTTGAAAAATAAAATTGTTTTGGTAGAAAAACAAAGAGATTGCTTTGCAAGAAAACACTTCTTTGAAAAGAAAAGTTATTGAAAAAGAAAAAGAAAAAATTTCTAAAAAGAATAAGAAAAATGATTCTCATTCTCACCATGCTTTACATGCCACTATTAATCAAAATGAGATTAAATTTTTGAAAAATAAAATTGATGGTTTAAGCTCAACTTTGAGCAAATGTGCTTTTAACCATTCTAGATTGGAGTCCTTGTTTTCAAAGAAACAAACTCCACATATTCATGCACATCACCAACATCATGCATATGCACATTTTGCACGCCACGATCACACTCATACACATATGCATCTTAGAGTGTACAAGTGTACACATTGCGGCCGCAAAGGCCATTTAGCAAGATTTTGTTATAATAGAATTAACACATTAAATTTTGCTAACAAGAATGTTTGGGTTCCTTACAATGCTAACCCTCAAGGACCCAAAAGAAAATGGATACCAAAATCCCCACCTTTTGTATTTGATGTAGGTACGGGCTCTCACAAAACGTGAGAGAGTTGGTGGCTTGGTGGTGGTTGCACGTGGACTTGATGGACAAACATTTGATGCACCGCTATCAAGGAGGTTTGGTGGGATGACCACCATGTTTTGGGGATTTGGAGTATAGTTCATGTGTTGGTGACTATCTCTAAAACTCCTAGTTTATTTACATGCTTTTTCATATAAGATATTTTTAGCATGTTCATTTGCCTTTGTGATTCATGTGGTAAATACATGATTAGATGTAGTATTTGTCAAAACTTGTGTATATACATGTACAAGTAGTGAGCAACATTTGATTCATATACGTTTGCACTTCATTGTTCATTTGTACTCACTATATGCACATGTATCGGCTAGTTTTGATGATTTCCTCATTTATACATGTTTTACCTATTTTCATGTTTTGCTTCATGTATATGCAACTTTTATTCAAATCTAATAAATATACATGTATACCCGTGCGTCTCTTGCCTTCATGCAAATACTATTAATAGACTTTTTTTATGTTTGGGATATGTATGCATATTATTAGTTTTGGATAAAAAAAAAACATACATATACCTATGTTGACACTTAAAAAAGACAAGATTCTTATTGGTCCGAACAATGTCTAAACTTGTTACATTTACAAAAGACAAGTAACAGACGAGCTGAAGACCAGTCTCCACCCATCTCCGAGGGACAGAGAAGCAACTTGGACTCCACTGATTCAGCAAGCAGACAGTGAACCCGGATTGTTTCTGAGCAGACCTCAGGAGGTCTAAGATGCTAGCACTTAGCGTCATAGGAGCCCAAAGGGATAGCCTCGCCTGAGAGGCTAAAATCATCCAACTTCACCTTGAAGCCATTCAAAGCCTCACAAGGAAGCTAACTTATAGCTTCGCCTGAACTGCTGAAGCGCAACTCCGCAGAGAGTTAACTTCGCTTGAAGCTACACGCAACCGCGCAGAAGGATGTTCGGTAGCTTCGCCACAGATGTTATCTAGCTCCGCTGAAGAGCTTTCTTCTAACTTCGCCAGATGCGCCTTCCAGCTCCGCTGTGAGCTCAACGCGGCAGCTCCGCTATTGGTCTGCTATGGTCAACCTTTGACCAATCAAATCTCCAGATGAGATCAGATCTAATCAGATCAAATCCACTTAAGATCAAATCGGAGATCAAATTCGGCAGTTGATTGCCACAATCTCTTGACTCTCTTAAAACGAGTAAGAGGATCAGGAGAGATCTTTCAACAATATGGAAAGGATCAAAACAGATCAACAAGATCAACCGACCTGCCATTTCTAGCTTCGCAGAAGCTGATCCTAGCCTCGCAGCAAGGCTACTTTCTAGATTCAAACAGATCTGATTCAATCTATTTCCATATCTTCAAGGGACGGTTATACCCTTTTCTCTCCCTATAAATAGTCCATCAGGGGTACAAGGAGAAAAAAGAGCTCCAGAAATAGAGCCTTTCTGAGACAACACGCACAAGAGGACTCCACAAGCAGAGGCTTCTTCACGACGCACCGTGCGCTCTTGAATTCAGAGACTTTTAGAGAATTGCTTCTCTAATCAGGGTGCTGATACCCTAATACCTTCTTCTCAAGGAATCTCTGAAACCAGGCGAGAAGGAATTCCTAATTGAAGGCAGTTTTGAGAAGTAGCATGAGGGTTCTACCAACCTTCTGTTCTCTGATTCCCCGAACCAGGCGAGAAGGGAATCTCATCGCTCGCATCGTCAAAGGGACAAAGTGGTCGCGCGCTGACCAGACTCCTATGGGCACACTTCTCCAGAATCTCTGAGGAGATCTACTTGTAATCTTTTAAGAATACTTATAATTTAGCTCCTCAACTTTTTATTGTAAGTTTTCCCCTTTGCAAATCGATGGAAAACAAGATGTCGACTCCGCTGGGGACTGTATTCTCTACTGCCGAGAATCAAGTGTCGCAATGCGACGAACAGACCTTCGGGTCTAACTCTGAATTCAGAAAAGCCAGTGCAGCCAGAGCCTCTCTGGCTAAATCTTCAAGGAAAGTCTCTGCGGAGACAGAAAAGGTTCTCTATGAACCTACTGCGGTTCTCTGGCGCAACAAGGAAGCACGCCCGCAGTCCAAGTCCAACACTTTTGAGAACCTGGTCGTTCAATTCGACCAAGGAAGATTCGAAGAAGTCCTCTCTGGGGTTGGTCTAATGCTTCGAGGACGGAAGCATAGGACGGTCTCCACGACCAAGGTTTCGAAGCAGAAACCAGAAGCAGAATCCTGCCAACACCCTTCAGCCTCGCGTGTGACTAATCAGGTTCCTTGCGAACCTAAGTATCCTCTGCCAAAGCGGATGTGGAGGCCTAAACAGAAGTCTCCGGCCGAAGCCTCAGGCGTAGCTGCGCCAAAATCGCGCTTTTCTCACAAAGAAAAAGGTAAGATGCCTGTCTGCTCTAGCAATGCTGCCGATCATGAAGTCACGACGGCAATCATACCGTCGCCTGATTCAAGAGCAGCAACGCCTTGTGCCAGCCTCGTTCATATAAGCGAAGCTACTGTACCTCAGCGTACTCACCGGGTCCATGACCGCGAAGCTAGAGCCAAAGTATTATCTAAGGCTAATCCCCTTCGCAGCAGCATAGCGGGTAAAGCACCACAGCGTGCTCCGCTTTCCAGTTCATCAAGTACTAAGCTCGCGCCTATTGGCGAAGCTAGAACTGAAGCACTATTCAGTGCTAATTCCTTCTGCAGGGATAAAAGGAGCAAGACATTCTCCTATGCGCTATTCAAATGAGCTTCTGCACCAGATCGTTTAGGCCATACTTGGCCTGATTTGCGGGAATTATTGACAAATAAACAAACCTCTTCCTCCTGTTGTCAACAAGTGGGATGTCAGTTGGTGACGGTCCACTCGGTCCATTGCCGGCTAGCACCAATCTTCGCCCCCTCCCCAAGTCGGCGATCAGTTTTTCATCGGCTGTCGGTACAAGCCCCGATAAAGCATCGCAAAATGAGCGTCTCGCGAGATCTACCCTCTGCATCCGTCAACATGACCGGAGCAGGACGAGAGTTACGCAGGGGGGGACAAACATCTGACGATACCCCTACAGCTCCCCAGATCCAGATTACAACCCAGGCTTAGGCGAAGTCTTGGTGCATGAAGAAGGTGTTTTCCGAAACACCAAATCTAGGGTGGTGATACCCTACAGTTATGAACAGCCTTCCTCCTCAACGGCCCTAGCCTCGCCAGAGCCCAGGAAATCACTCCAGCCATTGGATGAAGAAGACGAAGACAGTGGGTATGCCTCTTCGGCAACAGTTAGCTCAGTGCGAACAGACAGAGCATCAGTCAATATGGCTGATAACACTAACGACGACCTTCGTCGGCGCCTGGAAGCTCAGGAGCAAACTTTCAAAACCCAGCAAGAGGCCCTGGATAATATTCAACAGATGTTTGGTCGACTCCTCAATAATCGAAATGATAATGATGCCGGGAGCAATCACGATGAGGAGGAACATTTCAACAATGAGCAGCCAAAGACAGAGAAATCCAAAGAGGGTTCTTCCTTAGACGCCGAAGTCCTTAAAGGCCTCCAAGCTCAAATCGCATCCCTAGCTCAGAGGGATGAATTAAAGAAAGTAGGGGCAGTCCGTCCTTACCCATTGGAGTGGGATTCGGTGCCATATCCACCGAAGTTCAAACCACCAACGTTGCATACGTATGATGGTAAGAGTTCAACAAATCAGCACATCTACTACTTCCGGTCTCAGACTGGTAATGTTATAAGCAACGACGCCATCATGGCTAGGCTGTTCATTGGCACTTGAAGGGGGTGGCATTTGACTGGTTCCGAAGTCTCCCTCCGGGCTCTATCAATTCCTGGATCGACCTGGAAACCCGGTTCCTCTCTCGTTTCTATAAGGACAATACCGAAGTAACCATGGACAAGCTCCTCTCCACCATACAGAAGAAGGGCAAATCTGTCCGTGACTATATTGAACGGTTCAGGAACTTATCCTTGATGTGCCCAGTAGGGATGCCACTACCCATGCTCTTACAGACATGTAGGCACAACTTCCTGGACCAAGTAAAAGTTCGCATGGGGGCTGTCAAGGCCCACACTTGGAAAGAATTGGTCGAACAAGCTGAGATAGCCAAAAAGTCGGCTAAAAAGTTCAAACCATCCACCCCTAGAGGCAAATGGGGCATGAACAGTAAAGGACGTAGCGACCTGCCGCAGTCTTCTCAAGCCAAAGGGAAGAGACTATGTCTGTGGAATTGTCCGGGGACGTGCAGTCAAAGGCCAAGAAGAGCGGCTTCAACAATCAAGAGCCTAGGTTCCCTCCAAAACAGTACTCCTTCAAAGACGATCAGGTGGTCACAATATTCCATCTGCTCCACAAAGGGAATAAAATGAAGCTACCAGATGCTCGGCGTCCCAATGAGATAGGACGCACAAACGATCCCAAATACTGCCTCTACCACAGGATGATTCACCATCCTACCGACAAGTGCTATGTCCTCAAAGATAGATTTCAAGCCTTGGTCGACGCCGGGGTCCTGACATTGAAGACAGAGCAGAAAAAAGTCACTGCCAATATGGTGACCCTCGAGTTCGGCAAAACCCCAAAGGTCACAGTTCCTGACGGGACCTATCCAGCCCCCACGCCACGGTTGGAAGTCAAGCATCCTCCAGCTAAAACTCAAGATAATAAGGGTCTTTTTCCCTTAACATTGGTGACAGGGGAAGTCATGTGGATACACCCAGACCTCGTCCAAGACGTGCAGTGGGATTCAAGAAGCCCAAGTCAAAGGGCAAATCCTGCAATGTCATCTCCATCCTGCCAGACGACGGCAATCTTACGTCAGCTTCCCTCAGTGATTCAGAAGGAGAAAAGCATGCTTGTACAACGCAGGCCGACCTACCTCAACAGACGGGCACCCGATCTGGAAAATCATACTTAAGGCAGTATGAGAACTCTACTGACGAGATACAACAGCAAACGACGTCAGTACAAATACCAGCATCCGCTCCAGTTCCAACCAAGGGAAAAGAAAAGCCTAAGGAGGTACGGTTCGACCAGGTGTTGAAGAAACCATCAGGCCAAGGGTTGGATGTTGGCCCAAAGGCCATTAACCCAATATCCCGTTGAATATTTTGATGATAACAAACCATATTTAGTTATGTATTTAACAATTTTGTTTAAAAGATTTCAGGTTAAAACAGGTTGATTTGATGCCTCCGATATCAAGACTCACAAGTTTGGATGCCGCTGAAGATTGCATTCCAAAGCCTAGCACAAATAGAAAGCTTCGGAATCAAGACATTGAAAAAAAGACCAAGTCAAGATCAAGACAATGAAAAACTCCAAGATTTGTATTTTTACTTTTCTTTTAGACTTTTGTCAAAACTAGATGTTAGAAGTAGATTTATGGGATTGTCACTCACACACACATTTTAGTTGATTCATGGCTTCAAAAACAATTTCTATTTCCAACTTAGTTTTAGAGTTAACATGTTTTGGAAATTAGCTTTAGAAACTTTAAGTTTTGGAAAAAACCGATTTTGGAAAAAACAAGTTTTTATCAAAGAGGATCTTTATCAAATAGTGACTTATGATCATACTCCTATTTTTATAAGGTCCAAAACCTCAACCCAAAAGACCAAAACCAAAAACCCAAGTTCTGGTTTCTGCAGTGTCTGATTTTTCAGAACTGACAGAAGCCGATCGACCGTCCGGGTCGACCGACGTGCACGTTGTGCATGTGTACACGTCGGCCGACCGCTCGGGTCGACGGGGCACTTACAGTGCTCTCTGTTTGTTTGGGTCGACCGAGGCGGTCGACCGCTGTCCCCCAACGGTCAGAAATATGACCGTTGGCAGTCGACCGTCCCGGTCGACCGGCAGCTGTCAGAAATTCTGACAGACTCCAACAGCTATATTTTTCTGACTGTTTTTGTTGGAATCTTCACCCAACGAGTTTCTCCACCAGTTTTACCCTGTTTCTCAACCCCTATATAAATAGTGGGTCACTTCAACATGATAAGACAACAATTTTACAACATTTGACAAGTGATTTTCAAGTCTTCATTTTAGAAAAAGATTTCCAAAAGCCAAAATTTCCAAACACCCTTTTGAAGCCTTTACCTCTACTTCACTCTAGATATTTGCACTACACAATCCCAAATTCTACATCTACATATTGGTTATAGGATTGTGCTAAGTGAGCGATTTTCGATCAAGTGTGATCATTTTCTTCTTGTGTGAAGTTGTAGAGGCATCGGCCTCAAGGCGAGCTAGTGTGCTCCGGGTGGTGTTGCGGCATCACGAGAGATAGGACAAGTGTGTCCTTGTATTGGCGATCCGGTGGGATCAACAATAGTGAAAATCCTTCAAGTGTGAAGGGGGGACGTAGAGCGTGGCTCGAACCTCGGAAACATATACTTGTGTTTGCGTTTGCTCGAATTTTCTCTAAACTCAAACTCTTTTATTTCTTGCACTACTTATTGTGTTTATTATTGTTAGTCTTTTAAATTTGAGCAATTCGTAAGTAGAATTTTTAATTCCGCATTATTGCCTTAATTCATATAGCCATCACCTATTCACCCCCCCTCTAGGTGATTTCAATTGGTATCAGAGCCTAACCCTACAATTTGGTTTAACCACCTTAGGGAGATCCTTGTCATTGGCTATATATTTGTTGCATTTTTCATATATTGTGCATTTTACTCTTTTCCCATGGCATCACTTGACTTTCTAGTATCAAGTCCCCACCTAAATTTGATGGCTTGAACTTTCCTATTTGGAAGGTCAAGATGAACCTTTTCCTTAAATCCCTAGGAGTTAGGGTTGCTAGGTCCATCACAAAAGAATTTATAGAACCCCTTACCGATGAGAGCTCATGGTCCGAGGATACCTCCAAGGATTATGAAGCTAATGCTAGAGCCCAATATGCCCTAACCCAAGCCTTAAATGAGGATGATTTATCTCACATCATTAATTGCAAATCCGCATTTGAAGTTTGGAACATTCTTATTGTGACTCATGAAGGAACGTCACAAGTCAAAAGATCCAAGATTGACTTGTTGCGTTCTCAATATGAGAACTTTTATATGTTTGACAATGAGAGCATTGATGACATGCTCACGCGTTTCACCAAGATTACTAATGCTTTATCTTCTCTAGGTGACGCAATCGATAATGACCAAAAGATAAGGAAGGTCATTAGAGCTCTTCCCAAGCATGGGAAGTAAAGGCTACTACCCTCAAGGAACTCAACGATAGGGAGGAGATGGACTTCTTCGGTTTCATCAGAAATCTCAAGACGCATGAGGTGGAGATGAAAGTAAGAGAAGAGAGGGAGGCGCCCAAGAAGAAAGCGCTCGCCTTCAAAGCCACTCCAACCATTCTTGAAGAGGATGACTCATCGGAGGATTGCGATGAGGACTTCGCCATGCTCATCCGGAAGGTGGGCAAGATGTTCTACAAGAAGGGGAGGCAAAGCAACTTCGAAGAGGGAGACCTCAAGGAAGGTATGAAAAGAAAAGAGAAGAACCCGGTCCTTGTTTCCATTGCAAGAAGATTGGACATCTTATCGCCGATTGCCCCGCACTTCAAGTTACCACCTCCAAGAATGCCCCAAAGAAGAAAAGAGCAATGGTGGCAACGTGGGACGACACGGAGTCGGAATCCGAAGAGGAGAACGTCGCCGCACACATGTACTTCATGGCACATGGAGACGATGCTCCAAAGGTAAATCTTGATAACTCCATAGAAGATGATGAATTGACTATGGATGAACTTGCACAATTCTTTGAAGAATTACAACATAGGTATGAGATTTCACAATCTCAAAATAAGAAATTAAAAAGGGAAAATGATGTGTTGAAAAATAAAATTGACATTGTTTTAAAAGAGAAAAATAATTTAGAAAACTCTTTTGATAAGATGAAAAAGGACTTTGAAAATTATAAAATATCTTCTAAAGGAAAAAGCCCCATTTCATCATGTAATAAAAATGAATTTATTGAGATCCAAAAGCGAGTTGATGTTTGGACTCAACTCTTAAAAAATGTGCATTTGACTTAAACAAATTTGCATCTAGATTCCCAAGGGAGTAACCCAGGGAAACACACTCACCATGCACATGCACGAAAACATGCACACTCACACAAGCATGCATTTATGTATGGTAGTGGTAGAATTTATATTTTCACGCATTGTAGCCACAAAGGCCATTTGGAAAAATTTTGGTTTGCTAAACATAATGTGAACAATAAATATGTTTGGGTTCGTCCCGGTACTAATCCTAAAGGACCCAAAAAGATATGGGTACCAAAAGACCCACTAAATTTAGATGATACAGGTGGATCTTCTTGTCACGCCCCGCTTCCCAAAATACGCTGGAGCGGAGACGCGACATGAGTCGGCGACGCATATACGCAAGAAAAATCCCTCACGTATACGCGCTAAGCCTTAAGTAACCCAAACAAGCTATAATAAATCCCAACTGTAAGGAATACTGAATACTGCAATACCTCATATGAGCAACCACGCATGATATCATATGAATCAAGACTGAATAACAACTGAACTGATATAACAAGAAACAGGAAATGATACGAAGGCTAGAAAGATAAAAGTACCAGAATGGAATAGGCAGAAGCTCCAGCTATTCGCGAAGCGTACAGCCTCAACGAACACCTGCACATTAGAAACAAACCGTCCAATATCTGGACGTGCAAATCCAGAGTCGTCAGAACGCGACCATGGTGAGTGTGTGTGTAAAGGGGAAAATAGCTCGTGCATAAGAACATGGCATAAAGCAATATCAAGAACAACTGCTGATAACATATAACTGAATAGCATGATAAACAACTGCAGATATAAGATAAATAAATATCATGACATGATAACATCTGAACTGAAGCATATCTGATATCAATATCAACAAAGATAAATGACAACTATCTCATCTGTAAACTAACAACTGATATCAAAGTCATCTATCACAAATGTAAACTAATAGCTGATGTCTGAATGTGTAACCTATATGTCACTAGTCTGGTTGGTTATTATTAACCTAACTAATGTAGTACTTAGATGTGTCCCATACCACAGCCGTTTTCCCACATATCAAACAATGTTATCGTTGTTGTAATTGCCTGCCAATGTAGTGCATGTGTTTTGAAGAGTACCGTGTATGCCCGGTACCACGGTCTAACACTCCTGGCACTGAATCAGGACAAGCCGCAAGGCTCTGACAACTGAAGACCACAGCCCCACACGAAAAGACAACTAGTGTGGCGCCGTAATTCGGGCATAGCCCTGACAACTGACAACTGAATGGGTAGCCAGTACTACCCTGGTTCCCCATGGTTGGAAACCCACAACTCGGTACCATAAGAATCCTTCCAAAATACACGACATGCATCATCAGGCAATTACCCCTTGTTCCCTGGGTTATGGTGTCTTTTATAATAAGCAATCAATGTGTTTTATATGTAATAGTAACTGTATCTCCAACAATGCTGATATCAACACTAGCTGATAATCTAACAACTGGTAACTGATAACTGATATCTGACAACTGTGATATCTCACAACTATGATATCTGACAACTCTGATATCCGACAACTGTGATATCTGACAACTAATATCTGACATCTGAAATAAGATACTGGAGATATAGCCACTAACACAAAGGTGATACAGACAATAGTCTCACTGACAACTATAACTAGTAACTGATCTCTGCCATCTCATATCAACAATGAAATACATGATCACTGATCCCTACCACAATGTATCACTGACAACTGGTTGTAAACTCTGAACATGAACATCTTATAATCACCAACAAGTATCTCACCAATAAGTAGTAAACTGATAATTAGTATCTGGTGACTCTGAAGTACAAGATCATTAATATCAACTTGGTCACTAACACATTAGCTCAACCTCTACTAACTGAAGTAATCCAGTCTCTAACATCTTAATAAGTCCACATCAATACTCAAATGAATCATAAGGTATATCTTCGAGAACAATATGTCAACACACACCACAATCATATCTGTATAGGGAACATCCTCTAAGAACATCGTAACAAGTCAACAACAATATCTGAATGAGTCATCACCAATAAAGAATATCAAGTCAACACTTACTGAATCATATTTAATTAGTCAACATCCTCAACAACATGTAATCTAGAATATCTACGTCTTGGTACCCATCATTAACAACATGTCATCTAACTGATCCTAAATGTCAACAACGTCAATCTCATCTCAAAGCAAGTCAAGCTCCAATAAACGGAATATATATATTCTGGATAATTCTAACTCATCATCAATCTCTAGCACAACTTAACTAATAAAGTCATATTCAGTAACTGGTCATCATCCAATGTAAATATCATAAGTCCCAGATCAATCCAAAGTCATTACAACCAATTCATATTCCAATAGTTCTATAATCATCTTGTTCCAATACACATCGAGTAATCAGATGCAATAGTTGTTGTTCTAACATATGTCCATAATCAGTACTTAGTCCACTCACTCTGACAAACTATATCTGATTCATAGGTATTCTCAATCACCACTTCTATAAGATAATCATTATATCCCAACACCCGGTATCACAACATATTCATGCATATAAGTTCTATCATGATAAGTCAAGTCATCACCACCAATATCTATCTCTAGAAATCATGTACATCCATCAATAACCAATACATAACCCATAGGTGAAGTCCACAATCCACAAAGAAAACTATACACAACAGACAGGCCAAGTTAGTCGACTTGGGGAGATGAACAAGTCGACTAGGAAATAATTAGTCGACTAAAAGAAGAGGGCAAGTCGACTAGCAGGAAAATACAGAGAGCAGAACTATTTCCTGGAAGGTGGGTTGGTCGACTAGAAGCTGGTAATAGTCGACTAATACATGGATTAGTCGACTATCAATATGGACAAGTCGAATAATCCAGTTCTGCCTGGGCACTTAGGTTCTGAGATACTCCACTCTTCTCCCCATCTTCTCTCCAATACACACCTGGGCTACAACATGTATAGTCTACACAAATTATCTAAACTCTCATGTGATAATCATGGGGTTCCAACATATATCAATAATCATGCCTATCACATCCTATGCATCCAACATGTGAAATAAACGGGAGATGACCGTCCACCTTCATGCTCGGTGATCTCCACACATAATCATGTAACGTAAGTGTTCTACTCAACAATTTACATCACATATAAATTAATATCTGCGATCACTTAATAAAAGAGAGGAGGAGGAAGAGACACTCACATTGGGGAATCTGCTCGTTACCGGGCGAGTCATCGTTACGGTCGCGCTGTGGCGCCGCTCTTCGCTGTCGGACTGCATAGGACGGTAGCCAGGGTCCTGGGGAAGACCTAGCTGCAATCTGGAGGTCTCGCGCTCGCCGGAAGGGCCTGGAATCGCCGCTCGCCCGCTGCCTACGCTGCTGGTCTGGTTCTGGATCTGCTGTGCGCGTCGCCGGGCGAGTCGCTACCGTGGTCGGCCTGCTGCTCTGTTGGATCCGGGGCTGGGTCTGAGATGGAAGGAGGCAGCCTGGTGGATCTGCTGTTGGTGGAATCGGCCATGGAAGGAGGCACCAATGGTGCTGCTGGGCACATAGATCCAGCCTAAGTGCTGCTGAAGGGAGGGGGGACGGCCAGGCATGGCACTGCCGTTGATGGCGCCGTGCTGCTGTCCTGGGCGCAACGAGGCAGGGAGGGGGCAGATCCAGCCTTGCTCTTGCTGTTGTTGTTGCTGTCGAGGAGAGGATCCGTGTGCAGGGGTCCTGCTGGTGCCTGATGGGGAGAACGGCCATGATGGATGGCCAATGGAAAGGAGAGGGGCGGCTGTGCTGGTTGTTGATGGAAGGAGGGGCTCGCCTGGCCTTGCTGCCGCAGATGGAGAGAGGGGGAAAGGGGGTGCGGCTGGAGTTGGGGGATGATGGGATTAGGTTTAGGATTAGATTAGGGTAATTAAAGAAGGCTTATATATATTGGGTAACGGGTTAATCCA